>APFE031314840.1:0-66612 GCA_000404065.3 Pinus taeda | reverse complement strand
CTTCACTAAATTATTTTAATTATTTTTGAGATAATACTAAATTATTGAATATTATAAATAGTATAAAAATAATGAATTTATGTTTCTTATAAATGGAAAGGATTCAATAACCTAGTTCTTGTTTCCCTAACTAAAGCATTTAATTTAAATAACAAAATTGTCAAAGTATAACGGTAAACATTAGTTAAGTGGTAAACATTAGTTAAGTGATAACCATAGTTAAGTAATAACAAATATAATGTCATTTTTATTGTAAACAAATTATTCGTAATGTCTTTTTCATTCTTCCTCAATAGAAAATAACTACTCATTTTTTTTGTGATAGCAGATTTATGTGGATAAGTTTGACATTTTATTGAAAATATTTAAAATAATATTTAAAACAAAATCCATAAACTCCATTTCACTTTCATTATGATTTTGTATAGTAAGAATTTGTTGAAGCTTTTTATATACAATTCTTACAAGTTGTCGGTCTCTATGTTGGAAATTTTCTACATTGTCTCTTTCCATTATCAATAATGGCGTTGAGAAATTTGTTATGCATTACCAATAATGAAGTTGAGTAATTTGTTTTTTTGGGCATAAAATAACTCGGTGAAAGGTTTGAAAGTCAATAATCTTTCCTTAGATTTTTGACTTTTCATGGAGCTACAATTTGTAGAAGGTGAAATTTCTTCATCTTTTTCATGAAAGGTTTCATGGAAAACATGAGGTATATAGATTTAATACCCTCAATTCAGTGACATATATATGTGAAAAGAAAAAAATTATATTCAAAAGTTGAACATATGTATTATAGATAATTGTGCATGCAACATCAAGGTTTACATCTCATTTCTCTTCTAAATACCACCTTATGATTATAACTTTTATTGGCTAGGAAAATACATAGAATAAGAGACAATATTAAGAAATTTTCATGATATTAAAAACAAAATTTATTATACAATCATCAATAAGATAGAAACAAGAAATGAAAGCTATAGATCAAAAGTGAAAAACCATATGATCAATCTCTTTCCCATCAAATATTTCAGAAATGTTTATGGATCCCATCGACATTTCCAATGCTTATTTGAAAAGCTAATCTAGTTTGGTATTGAAGTTCTTTGAATATATTATGGAAGGAAATCCGTTCAAAATAAATTAAGGCCTCTTAAATGTCTTATAAAAATAGGTCTAAGAGAAATGTTTTCAACTATTATCTTATTGTTAGCCTATAATTTTTTAGTTTCCCAACTCCTATAGTTTGTTTATTTTTTTTAGAGAGCCAATGGAAATGTGAGTCTTTAGAGCAATGAATCTTGCTTGAGTTTTAGAACCAAAGACTAGAGCACATCCTAGTCATAACAAATTAGATGGATTTAGGTAAAGGAAAACTCCAACTCCACATTTTGACGGGAGCCCTTGACAGGATCCATAAAAAAACCCTAGAGACTAGTTTTTTCTAGAGGCAACATCATAGGGACTTTAACCTTCTACACTTTAGGATCAATTATGTATTCTCTGCATAGATTAGTAATCAAGCCCACTATAATGTCAGAAGGAATGTTGACTGAAGTTAAAAATTCTTTTATTTCTAGACCACCATATGTTGTTGAAAAGGATGCATGGGAAATCTTCAAACTGTTTGGAAGTGTTATCTTCAAGCCAAACTTCGAGATATTGAGTTAGATCCTTTTGTAATTAGGAAGATGGAAAACCAATATTGGTTGAGACCTTGGAAACCACTTGCATTGTATAGGGGTCGAAAATGAAGAGGTGTGATATGGATTCATACGTAGATTTGCATAAATTACATATGTTGGATTCTTCCCAACCTATTTTGACAATGTTATACCAAGTGAGTAGTTTATTAGTAGGGATAAACTAAGGGATATTTTTCATTTTTTTTAGGCAAATAAATCCCTCATGCTGACAAGAGCGATCTCCCTAGATCCTAGACGAAAAATAGAAACAAATAGACAATTGAAATGACTCTTTCCCTAAGTTAATCTCATTTGTATTATGGATATAAAACATGGTAAACAAGCCTCTTGCTTGTTCGCAAAATGATTGATGAAGATCCTTTGTTGTCTCTCAATGTAGCCCTTCAATGCTTAATAAAACCTGCAACCATAAACATACGAAGGATCAAAAGCCTATGCGACATAATAGTTCAAACAAACTTAACCTAATGATCAAGGAGATTAGGAATTGAAATTTCTTTAATGAACATCTAAAGAACTACAGATGATTCATCATTCTGATAACATAATTTAATGGGGAAAATAATTCATTTGTATTAATCAAAGATAAAGAAGAGCCTTAGAACCTTTGCCTTGATGTAGTGAGGTTTCTCCCAAGTGCATCCAATCTCCTCCTTAGCTCATAAGCTTTCCAATATCAAACTAGCAACATAAGTTTATCATCTCTAAGTTTTGACCTCCTCAATCCTTCTACCCTCTAGTCATTTTATCGGCTAAGAGGAAGAAGTTTTAGATCCAAAATAGGAGGGTGAGATCCTCTAATTGAAGGATTAGGGTTCCTTGAGGAAAGGGATTAAGATCCATAATCTAAGGGTTATGGCTCAAATAGGCATCACCTGGAAGCTTTCAGTTGGGATATATTCGGCCAACTATGTTTCTAGAGTGTATTTTTTTATTTTTGCTTTCTTTGATTGACCTGTGCAGTCCATAGTTGTAGATAGAGCGCAGTTTTGTGTTGTTCTCAAGGATAAGTTTAGCGAATGCGAAGAAACTTCTAGGTAAAAGAGTGCATGGCCTACTTAACAAAGTATACAAGCCATTTTTCCCAATGTTATCATCTTCTTCAAGGTATTTTTGGTTGTTTGATCTCTAAGGGAGTTCAATGGAACATGTTCACGGATGGTAAGAAATCTATTTATATTGATCAAGTGTGACGGTGACAAAATGATGTGTAACAAATTCCCTCCTAAAGTGCGAAGTTTGTATAATAAGTTTTTAAAATATTGAAGTGTTTTATCATGCTAAAGATTGAATCAGAGACAATGGTCAAAAAACTGCAAAAAACATTCAAGGATTACAATGCAAATGTATATATAATCATTACTGAGGTAGGCATTCCCATACTCAGAGTAAATCTAACTCAATGAATAAGTACAAAAAAACTCTAGAATCGTATCGATAGTAGACACAGTATGGACACAACCATCCATTTATGATTTTGTCTACATAATCATGAATATAAAACTCCTCGCAACCTCAATTGTTTAAACTAGATCTAGGGTCTTGACCTTTATCTTCTCGATCCAGAGTAGGAATCTATCCATGCAAATGAATGTCTCAAATTTGAACATGGTAGAAACCACAAGAGAAACCACCAATAGTGACAATGGCTCTCAAGGTACTTCCAGTACAATCTATAAAGTGCGAATAGGTTATCTGAAGTTGAACATTGATAGAATCATTTGATCAAAGGCCAATGATGAGAAAATTTCGTCGAAGGCGAGAAACCTACCATTAAGGCATGCGAGACTCAAGGTACTTAAGATTTCTAGATCAACTTCCCAGATAATGAGCTGAAGTCGAAAGAAAACCTATATTTTTCAAAAATCTACAGGGTTGTACAGTTCATCATATTGATTCAGTGCACATATTCATTAGTGCTAAAGGAAAAATGTGCAAATTTACACATTGTTCCTAAATATAAAATGCGCAGTCCGAGAAAAATTTACAAAAAATAAAAATAAAGGTCTCAAACCAGAATTTTCAATTCTTAAAAAAGGTATAAAGGTGGCAAGGGTCACAACAAGACTCAATGGAGAACTCTCATTCCCTAGTGGAGTCACCAATTTTTTATGTGGAAAAATCACTTATTGTGGACAAGAAGGATCTCCCTAGATTTCCAAAAAAATCTAGTAACAAACATCAAACAAATTGCTACATTTCCTTAGCTTATAACTAAAACATGAAACATGTAGTATGCGAAGAATCACTTACCTATTAGCGATGTTCTTGTAGAAATCCTTTCAGTGCTTTCCCCAACCACCTTTTCCTCAATTCCTTAGAGGTTTTGCCAATGCTTTTCATAGCTTCTCCATGATTATCCAAAAGAGATATGCATAGACAAAAATATTCAAAGGGATTAAAGTAGCTCACATATTAAATCAAATGTAAATGAAATCCCTAACTTAGCATATAACATATAGTTCAATCAATAATCAGTTATAAACCATGCCAATGATCAAGGAATCTCACAAATAACATCAAAATAGACGCAATTAGAAAAGAACAACTACTTTGTATTAAATTCAAAGGAGAATAAGCTTACAACTTGATTGGCTTGATGTCACAAGCCTCTTCCAATGGTCTTTGTTACTTCCCTTGATGACTTTCTCTTCAAACCCAAAAGCAACAGCATAAGTTTACAAATCCAAGTCTCTATCATCCTCTAGTATTGTGTTCAATTTATAGGAAAGAGGAGGAAGTTTCTAGTTCCTCTTTGTAGGTTTTAACCCCGTACAGAAATTACGTGCATACGAATTCTAAATCACAGGAAAAATAAAAATGCGAGAGCATAACACATAAAACACATATACACAGAGATTTCCCACTGGATCTCAAAATCGAGACTACTAGCTTGATTTTTTTCATTATGTTCCTTTCAATGTTACAATACATATTTATACATGCCGAAGCATCCAATACCATGGACTGAAAAACCATCACGTCCAATATCATGGACCAAAAAACCATTGATCCAATACCATGGACCGAAAACCATCGTGTCCAAAAAAGATGTGTGAAAATCATGCACAAAACCATAGGTGGGTCCGCCCAACCTAACATAGGGTCCAAAACCAAAATTTTCCAGGGCGCTGCCCTGGACCCCTTAAAGTGGGGTTACGGGTACCCCTCAAACCCCTTGTTAACTATGTGGAAAGAACATAACACAACCCAACAACCCCAACCCAAACAATAATAAAGCTCTGCAGGTAATTTATATTCAAAGTCAACCCGCCTCCCCTATGCAATGTAATGATATCCATTTACGTTCTAGGAGGATAGTTGAACCCATCATTGATGACATTACTGACTCTGAAAAAGAGGAAACTAGAAAGGAAAATTCATCTAACAACAATGCTGAAATGGTTGAATCATCTTCTAACAAGACTACTCAAACAACAGAGCCACCCTTTCCTAAACGACTGGCTCTTACTAAAACATTTGAGCCACCTGCTTTTAATCTTTTAGGAGAACTGCAGAATTTATATGTCAAAATTCCATTATTGCAAGCACTAAGAGATGTTCCTATTTATGCTAGAATTGTTAGGGATATCTGTATTAAAAATCCTGGAAGAGAAACTAAGGAACCCCTCACAGTTCATGTGATGGGAGAACTGACTGCTTTGATGACAGAAAAAGACCCCCCTGTGAAATATGGTGACCCTGGTCACCCTACAGTAACAGTTCAGGTTGGTAAAACCTTTGTCTCTAAAGTTCTAGTAGATCTAGGTGCTGCAATAAACATTATGACACTCGAAACAGCACATTTACTGCAGTTGAAACATTTAATTAGGGAAACCCCAACCATCCTAGAGCTGGCTGACCGCTCTACAATTAAACCTGAAGGAGTCATTGAAGACCTAGTAATTTCCGTAGAATCTTGGAATTACCCAGCCGACTTTGTTGTGTTACAAACTAAAACAAAGTTGGGGGGTCATCCACTGATTCTAGGAAGACCTTGGCTAGCTACATCAGATGCTTTCATCAGTTGTAGGTCTAGATCAATGAAAATATCTAATGGGCAGGAAACCAAACAGCTAACTCTTTATCCTCATGCCACACCCATGATTAATAACGACAATTCAGTATGGTTAGATTATGAGGATGAGGAAACCCAACCTATTTTAACTGTCGGACAAGCTTTAACTTTCAAAGACTCAACCGAAGATGAATTAATCAACAAATTTATTTCTGAACCTTCTTCGGTCAGTCCAGAAATACACAATCACTTCACTGCAATCTTGGAATCTGAATCCAAGCACAACCTTGAAGCTGAAAATCTATCTCAGACATTAGCTGGCAGCCCCTCCAAAAGTATAATAGTAGAAATCGAGCCAGGTAAAATGTTAAATATAAATCCCAATCTAACAGACAATAAAAAACAACAGTTAATGAAGCCACTCCGTGAAAATAAAGAGGCATTCACATGGGATTATATAGATATGAAGGGGATTTCTCCTGAACTATGCACTCAGCACATTTATATTAAGGAAGGATCTCGCCCAGTCTGTCAACCCCAATGATGAATGAATCCCAATTTAAGGGAAATTGTAAAAGAAGAACTTCAAAAATTGTTGAATGCAGGATCTATATACCCCATATCTAATAGTGAGTGGGTTTCTCCACTAGTAATTGTACCCAAGAAAAATGGGAAATGGCGAGTATGTGTGGACTATAGAGCCCTAAATAAGCCACCCAGAAAGACCATTTCCCTTTACCATTCATTGATCAGGTATTAGATAACTTGGCAGGTAAGAAATTCTTTTCCTTTTTGGATGGATTTAGTGGATATAATCAGATAAATATTGAACCCCAGGATCAGGACAAAACCACTTTTATTAGCCCATGGGGGAACTTTTCCTATAAGGTTCTTCCATTTGGGCTATGTAATGCCCCAGCAACATTTCAAAGAGAGGTGATAGGGATTTTTTCTGATATGATAAATGGTTCCTTAGAAATATTCATGGATGACTTTACTCCTTATGGCACAACCTTTGAGGATGCTCTACAGAACCTTGAAAAAGTACTTAAGTGATGTATAGAAGCACATCTTGCCTTAAGTATTGAAAAATGCCATATGATGATGAATGAAGGTATTGTATTGGGTCACTTCATTTCATTTTTGGGAATTCAAGTCGATCGAGCTAAAATACAGGCAATCCTGGCCCTCCCTATCCCTAAAACCCAAACTAATGTGAGAAGTTTCTTAGGACATGCTAGGTATTATAGAATATTTATCAAGAATTTTCCTAAAATAGCTTCTCCTCTGTTTGTGTTACTAACGAAAAATGCTTAATTTAAGTGGACTGATGATTGTGAAAAAGCATTCGATGAACTTAAAAATTAGTTGTCTACACCTCCCATTTTGAGAGGACCTGATTGGGCACTCCCCTTTCATATATCCTCTGATGCCTCAGACACTGCCATTGGAGCTGTCTTGGGACAAGAAGAAAACAGTCTTCCCTATGCCATTTATTTTATTAGTAAAAACATGACTCTCGCAGAACTTAATTATACAGTTACTGAGAAAGAATTCCTAGCTTATGCTATCAATAAATTTCGACATTACATTACTGGTTATACTACTTTTGTGCATACTGACCACTCAGCCATTAAATACTTAATAAACAAATCAGTTACAAATGCTCAAGTTACCAAATGGTTACTGTTATTACAAGAATTTGATATCACAATTGTAGATCGACCAGGGAAAGAAAACGTAGTTGTTGATTTCCTCTCTCGGTTAAAATCTAATGAAAATATTCCAGTAGATGATTCTTTTCCTGATGAGTATCTATTTGTAGTATCTGCTCACTCACCTTGGTATGCAAACATTGCCAACTACTTAGTTGCAGGAAAATTACCATCACACCTATCGCATAGAGAAAAAAGGAAAATTATTCAGCAGAGCGCTAGGTACAGCTGGATAAGCGACTGTCTGTTTCACACAGGACTCGATCAGGAGATCCGGAGATGCATTGGCGAAGATCAAATTTATGATGTATTGAAAGCCTACCACGATGGCCCTTATGGAGGACATTTCGCAGACAAAAGAACAGCACACAAGGTTTTGAGGATGGGATACTACTGGCCCTCAATCATCAAAGATGCAAAGAAATATGTCAGGGCCTGTGATAGTTGTCAAAGAATGGGCCAGTCTAATCACAGGGATGAAATGCCACTCAATCCCCAGGTAATTCTTGAACCATTTCAAAGATGGGCACTAGATTTTATAGGTCCCATTAATCCTCCGTCTAATCAAAAAGTTTACATACTAGTATGCATGGATTACATGACTAAGTGGGTAGAAGCTAAGGCACTCCTCAAAGCTAATGAAGAATCAGTATTAACATTTTTATTTGAAGAAATCTTCGTTAGATTTGAGCTGCATAGGGAATTAGTCATTGATGGAGGACCTCCGTTTAACTCTCATGGCTTCAAAGGCACATTGCAAAAATACCATATTAAGCATAAAATGACCACACCTTATCACCCCTAGTCAAATGAGCAGGTGGAAAGCACCAACAAAGTCATAGAAGCTATTTTGACAAAAACAATAAAGGAAAACAGGAGGGACTGGTTTCAAAAGTTGCCTGAAGCACTATGGGCTTATAGAACCACTTGGAGGAATACCACGAGCTTTTCACCCTACGAATTAGTTTTTTGTAAAAATGTTGTTTTCCCTTTGGAGTTTGAAATCAAAACTTTAAGAACTGCTCTAGCTGTTAACCTTGATTTGACTGATGCACAGACAGCCAGGTTGCAACAGCTTCAGGAACTAGATGAGAAAAGATTGGATGCCATCCATCAAACGACCATGATCCAGCAACAAAGAACCAGATGGCACAACAAAACTATTAAGCAGAAGCAGTTCCAGAAAGGTAATTGGGCTTTACTATATGACTCCCGTTTCAAGAATTTCCAAGGTAAATTAAGAACAAGGTGGCTAGGACCTTATGAAATAGATGCTTTTTTTTCCAAACGGAATAGTCAGACTCTTAACGATTGATGATAATAGAACACCATTATTAGTAAATGGGTATCGACTTCGTCCGTATCAACGGCCTGTTTCTAAAGAGGATTTCAAGGCTACCTGCATGGCAGACTTACATTATGTTTTTTTGGGGTAACCTGCTGTCCCTCAAGGCACTTAAATTTCTGTTCATTTATTTATTTTTAGATTATATTTCTTAACTAATAATCCCTGCCAAGGGTTCCCATGTTACAATTAATTGTTTTGCAGATCTTACTTTCGGAGGATGGCTGAGAATAAAAATTCTAAAAGAATCACTTTGCAGCTTGGGAACGTTTTTCGGACCATAAATCGAGTTTTTCACCATTTCCTATTGCTGCAACACCATTTCCTATTGTTGCAACACCATTTCCCATTGTTGTAACACCACTTCCCGTTGTTGCAACACCACTTCCTGTTGCTGCAACACCATTTCCTATTGCTGCAACACCATTTCCCGTTGCTGCAACACCACTTCTCGTTGCTGCAACACCACTTCCCGTTGCTGCAACACCACTCTCCGTCGTTGTGACACCACTTCCCGTTGCTGCAACACCACTTCCGTCAATACGATACCATTTCTTCGCTGCCGCAACACCACTTCCCGCGGCTGCAGTACGAGCTCATGTTCCAGCAACATCACTTTTCAATGTTGGAATACCAGTTTCAGTACTTAATGAACTATCACCCTAATGGAACATATTATGTTGCACTAAAGGAACTAGCCATGCACTCTAATAATCACGCTTCATCACTACTACTTCCTGTCAAGTCGCTTGTATTGTCATGATTATAAACCCGTTGAAATTATGATTAATCCAACAAAAGACAAGATAAGACTTTTGGCATGCGACTAAAGGTAAAAGTAAAGGTACGCATGTTTAAGTGTGAATATTAAATTATAGTTAATGTGGAGATGTTGATACGACTGCCGAAATCATTGTACTTCCAATCAGATCATTCAGCCGTAGATTTGGGGGGATTACCAAAATATTATAATTCTTGCATAATACGTCAATTGCCGCCACCCTTACTCCTTGCGGTAATATCTAAAACTCACCTTGTCATGGCATATCCTCATTTGTAACGGTTTACTCTGTCTCAAACTCGGTAACTAGGCTCTGCATTGTGTATTTTCGCTGGATCAGCAGCTATGGGGGGAAATTTGATCACATATGAACCGGGCACGACAACGCTACTGGAACTCTACTCGGAAGTTTACCAAATTTTCTTGCAAGTAGGATGGGTAGACTACTTTAGAATACTCCCGGACTTCAACACACAACAAGTGTTGGAGTTTGCATGCAACTTAAGAGAAGGATTTTCTACGGTCCAGGGAGTACATATTCCAGTAAAAGAGGCACATGATAAAAGACTTTCTCACAATTGAACAAACACATGAATCACATCGATCAAGTGAGCCAAAGGGATACATTCACATGCACCATCAAGCAAAGACAAAGACCATCGAAGACCTCGTGCACCTTTCCATGGGAAGGTGAAGACATATTACACCGAGAGTAAACCATCACTTTTCCATGTCAATGGTGTCATTTTGAGTTGTGTCATGAGTTGTTTCGGCCACATCACTACTCTGGGCCATACTTATTGAAATCAATGTAATGTAAAGTGGAAGTTCATGAGACCCACATATGAAGTCGAAGAGTCATCTAAAGTCCAAAAGTCATAGGAAGTCAAACAATCATGAGGGAAGTCGAAGAGTCACAAGGGTCAGTTATACACCCTTGGCTATATCTACCCCCTCATTGTATAAGAAAAGGACTTTTCACCTTGGCGTCTTCCACATAGCCTTGAGAGTTTGTAGTGTGTTCCTTGAGGAGCGATAAGTGGCTCCAATGTCCCACTACTAGGACTAGTAATGTATGGTGTAGAAATGTGTCTCATATATTTTGCTTAATTCATAAGCATGTCTCATGCTAGCACATTTTAACACATGTTTTAAATCTTTTTGTAAGACTATTATTTAAACGTTCGTAATGCATGTTTGCTTAACATGTACTACAATAGTTTACCTACTATGGTTATGTTAGTACTCATATTATTGAAGATGTGTTGTATCGTTTATCACTGTTGTCTCGTCCGTCTGGACTACTCCACAGAAAATTAGACAGACCATCTTTGTGTTTTCTTGGTTTTAACAATCATCACCTCTATGTGGAGTATTCTTTTGGATGGTGCACATGTTTTCCCTTAGACCTTATTTTTCACGATTGCCACATCCATTGTGGACTATTCTGATGGATGTTGGATAGACCCTTGTTGTTGTTTGCTTGTGTTTATTCTTGGGTTGGGACTATTCCCTCTCATCATGAGGATCACTTTACCTCCCCCTTTTTACAGTAAGAGAACCCAGACACAGAGTTACATTAGGCACTCACTAGGCACACTCACCTCGCTTTCCTGAAGTTACAAGCATAACACTCTCAAGTGCTGAAAAACAAGAACTAAGGAAAATATCTAAGATAATGGCAACTGGGCCATCGTACCAGATGGGAATCCTACACCAAATGGTGTGAGGTCTATTTGGAACTTCATACCAGGGAGATACCCTAAATTTTGGCTGGTCCAACACTGTCAAAATTTTTGGCACTAGAAGGAAGTTTGCTAGTTATTTATGGATGAATGTCCTATCAACCCCACATACCCATCATCTAGTCAAGGCAGTAACACAAAATCCCTTTCTCCCATGCTAAATTATGAGGTTGGTTACTCCTCACCTCCCAAACCTGAACAAGAAATTTCATATGATCACCTTCGATTAGTCAGTCCCATCACATCAATTTTCCAAAGTTGTTGGACTGATTCCAGGAGTACACAATCTTCTGTCTTCGTAGAGGAAGCAAATTACTACACCCACAAGAGTGGTAGTCTCGGTTGTTGAAGAAGTGATCCTCGCCACTATTGAAGAGTTGACAAAATCTATTGAGAACGAAGAGGAACCTCCTTTTTTCCTACAAGCAGAAGAAGTTAAAAAAACACTCTTGTGTTTAGGTTCATGTGGAGGTAGCGGAGGCGAAGGTAGTGGAGGAGGGAGAGGTGGAGGTGAACCAACAGATTTGGAGGTTGAACTGTCTGATTCAAAAGAAGAGGAGGAGTACGAAGAAGAAGATGGCATGGCTTATCAAAATTTGGAATGGATGACACAGAGCCCATTGGCACTCCACAGTGCCTTGCACAAAATTCTAGGGCATGTAGATAATTTGTTAACGAAATATGACCCTGAAAAAGAAGTGAAGGCATACGATCATCTAGACACATTCTACCTACATCTATAGACACTCGAGGTGCATTATGATGATATTGCATGTAGACTATTTACATGTACCTTGGATAGTAGAGCAATCGTATGGTACCACAACCTTCCTGTCAACTTCATTCTGAACTGGGGGATGTTCAAGAGAATCTTCCTTGAGAAATTTGTTGATGACAAAACCCCTTCCATGTTGTTGAAAGAATTGGGTGGACTTAAGATGGAGATGAAAGAGAAAGTGAATGATTTCAACTAGAGGTTTAATCATATCCTAAACAAGTTAACTGTCGACACTAAACCTCATGACTCTATCACAATCAAATACTACCATTTGCACTGTCGACTAGCATTACAAAGTTCATCAAGTGAGCTACAAAACCAACACTATCTGGAAACTGCCAAGAGGCAATTGATGTGGAGAAAGACCTGCGCATGATTGGAGTCATTGTAAATCATGACCAGCGAAGGACTCTAAAGACGCAAAAACAAGGTCCCAGGCTTCTCTAAGTAAGGTGAAGGAAAAGGTAACAAGTGAAATTGAGACCCTTAGTCATCTCCTTAAGTCCTTGATAACTGAAGTAGTAGAAATCAAGCAATGGATAAATGAGAAAACAACAAGCAGTAGACCTCCTAGTTTTGCACGCAGAACGAATGTGACATCAGGGAACACACTAGTCACACAGCTAAAACTACATAGAGTTAAAATGTTGTGTTCCAAATATACCTGCTTGGTAAGGACAAATTCTATGATTTCCACTAAGCAAAACACTCAGACAAGACCTGTGCAGATTGGAACTAAGTCATGGACTCCGTGGCTTCAAGGATGAAATATCATTTTAACGCCAATGAGTAGGATCAGCCAGAAGACAAAGATGATGAAGAGGATATTGCATCTAATAAATCTTTGAGTTTTGGGCATGTAGTTAACATGTATTAGTGTCTAAATTCTTCCCAGAAGAAAACAACCACTAAAAAGGAGGCACCAAAATAGAACGATTGATAAAACTTGGGAAGTCAAGTGGCTACTACTGTGATTGAGATACTGAAAGAGAAATTCAAGCGATTGTTTAGAAAAGTTGATCCACCGATACCCTCAACATAGAAAATACAAAGAAAGTCTAGGAAGATAGCTTCAATGAAAGATACATCCATGAGAAAAAGACTTTAGAACACTCCACCAGACAATACAAACACAAGTCTTCCCTTGGACAACTTGATGAGTCTCCCTGTTTTGGACTACAATATTATTGAAGACATGAAGAAGACCCTTGCAAACATCCCTCTTTACGAACTCTCCAAACTCACGGTCAGTGGAATATTCTGTTGTTCGCACTAGGGAAAACCTCCACACACAATGTTGCCTCTTCTTGCAAGGGAACAAGTAAGTCTCCGGGATCACTCACATTTGTACTCAATGTGCTTCGTAGAGATGGAGTGAACTCCCTCTACCCTCCATTTTTGTTTTTGTTTGAAGTATTGAGATTCAATGCCCACACACATTTGGTTGACTTTGGAGCATCAGTTAATGTCATGCCCTTCTCCATTTCTAAACAAATCAATATGCAATGGAGTAGTACAGGTGCGTAGATCATCGAACTTGATCGAACATGTGTAGCAACCATTGTTGAACTCTAGGATGTGATCATCCAGTTATCGTTCGATAGATGATTTCACCAATACATCAACATTGTGATAGTGAACTTCCTGGAAGCATATGGTGTACTGCTCAATAAAGTTCGATTTAGTTTTTTAAAAGGATATTTTGCTATAGACTAGTTAGACTTTTGGTTTTTGTATTAGGGAAGAAACAACCAGATTTGAGTATTGTCCAAGAGGTATATGAAACACAATGTTACTCCCTTAGATGGTCAAAATGAACCATTAGCTTTCATAGGAATTTTGTTCAGCAATTTCTTTTTGGAAATGCAGCTGGTGTGCTATCTTACACAATCGAGCCCCACCCCACCAAATACATAGTTGGGTCTCCTTCCTTGCCCAACAGGTGAAAATGAAACTTGTATGATACTTTGTAATAGTACTAGCAGTAGTGTTAGTAGTATTAGAGTGGCAAGTGGTCCTTGCACAGATGACTTCTGGACCTTGTATTTTGACAGATCCAAAACATAAGATGGCTCCGGAGCTAGGTGTGTTTTGATCGACCTAAGGAAAAGAAAGAATTTAGTCTCAAGCCGCTTTCAGTTTGAGTGCGCAAAAAACACTGATGAATGTGAAGCAATTGTCTTGGGTTTTCAGAAAGCGCTCGACCTCAATATTGCTATGCTAAAAGTGGTAGGTGATTTAGAGATTATGGTACAATAGGTATGTAACACCATACACTATGTCTTACCTCATATTAAAGGTTACCAGCAAGAGGTATGATGGCTTATTATAATTTCCAATATTTTAATATTGCATCTGTACCAAGATTGGGCAATATAGCTACAGACACTAACAAATGCCACTACTAAGATGGCACCGCTTAGGGATATATTTACTGTTGAAATTTTGTATAAGCCATCTATCCCTAACAACATAACTAATTTTCATGTTTTTGATGATGATGAATAGATATTTCATTTTATGGCCAATGCTAACATTTTGAAAGACACAACCATAAATGAAGATGTGCACGAGCAATCTCTACAAGAAACACCTGATGACAACAAAGGAAACCTCGTTCGCAAGGGTGTGGTTTCACTTGAGAAAACCTATGACTTGCAGAACACCGAAACCCATATTTCTACGTTGCCGCATGAATAGGTCAACTTAGGAACGTAAAGAGATCTAAAGTTCGTAAATGTCGGTACATGTTGCACACCAGAGGAGCAGTAAGCATTTTCCTGCCTATTCAGATAGTACCATGATGCATTCATGTGGAAATATGATGATTTGAAAACATATGACATGAAATTAATTCAACACGTCAATCCAATCAAAGAAGGGGTAAATCTGTTTCAGCAAAAACTCAGAAAAGTCCATTTGTCTCTTCAACCCTTCATATGGAAAGAATTATCTAATTGATGGATGCTTGTATCATATACAAGGTTTTTCATTCTACTTGGGTTTCAAAATTAGTTCGTATAAGAAAGAAGTCCAAGGAGATTCGCCTATGCATAGATTTCCAAAATATTAAGAGTGCATTAGACAAAGGCAACTACCCTATTCCATTTATGGAGCACATCTTGCAAATAATATCTGGAGCTGAAATGTTATCTTTCCTTGATAGATTTTCTGGATATAACCAGGTTTTGGTAGCATAACCTAATAGACTTAAAACTATTTTTCGTACCAAGTGGGGTATGTTTGCTTACAGAAGAATGCCATATGAGCTTGTAAATGCAAACATAACTTATCAATGTGATATTGACATCTCCTTTCGTGGGATCATCCGACAGAGCATGGTGGTTGATCTTGTTGACATGATAGTCTTTTTGATAAAGCGGTTAGACCACCTATGCCATCTAAAGAATATCCTTGAGCGATGTCAAAAGTACGAGATATCCTTGAATCCCAGGAAGAGTGTATTTGCATTGTCTGAGGGGAACCTCCTTGTGCACATCATTACCAAGAGTGGAATCAAGGTTGATCCGAACTGAGTTTAGACTATTACAGAGATTCCTCACCCAGTCAACAAGAAATCTATGTAGTCCTTCATGGGGAAGACAATAAATCAATGTTGTATTTTCTCATCCCAAAATTACCTTAATTACAGATAAAATCGGCCTAAAAACTAAGCTATATGATTTACTTCTATCCTCTATTGACAGGCTCTAGTAGATAGACAAAAGGATTTCATTAGAAAATGTAGTATAATTATCAGATTGAGGAAAATCCAAGGATTTTCGAATCAACAAGGAAGACACCTATAGAATGTTTTCATGAAGGGAATTCATTACATAAAATCTCTGTGGGTATAAAGATGAGGCTAACCAACTCATGAATTATGGGAAAAAGTAAGTTTTAGGAATACTTGCAGCAAATAAGCCAAATTTCACTATTATTGTAGAGATTTCTGACTCAACCTCACTAGCTAGAATGTTTTGATGGACTTCCATTAAATTTAATGGAGAAACATGATCGATAATATTATATTCCATGTCCATTAAAAGTATATGGGTGGAAGAAACAAATAAAGTGGGTCTTTTGGTCATTTTGAGATGTACTTTAAAAAACACAAGGTAGTTTAAGACTCTAAGTACTCAGTAGTTTGAAATTTTCTTAATGACAAATTCAATTCTTGACATCTATCAAGAGTAGAAACTGGAGGGAAAATGGCAGTTAAAATAGAAGAATTGAGTGAAATTGGCATTTTTATAGATGAATGGCAGAAAAATTATAATTAAGGTAATGGAGAGTTCAGACAAAAGAGTATGGAAGGGTGACGTGGAGGCCATCATGATAGGTGATGTGGATGTGTGAGGTGGCATGAGGTGGAGTGATGTGGAAGTGATGATGTGGAAACCACCCTCTGGGGGTGATTTCAACCCTTTTTGTTGCCGCAGTTGATCACAACTGTCAATCACCCCAACGTTGACTTCTTGAAATTGCTTGTTCGAGGGCACCCCACAGTATAAACATCAATCTAGTGAGAATGTCAGAGTCATTGTAAGCGCAAACCCAATGTATGGTACAACAATGCTTTTTGACAGCTACGAGCTTTTTAACAATTTTCTTTGCTTGGCACTCGTCAGCCTGGACCACTCTCTTTAAAATATATTTTTATTTTACTAACCTAAACTTCGGGTATGCACCATAGTCTTTGTGCAGCTATAGTCTACACTTTCTTTTAGTAGACATATATGTGTATTTTCTTTTATGATTTTATACCTTTTTCCCATTAAAAAGAAAAAATACTACAACATATTCGTCATGATTTTACAAGATAATATAATATGGTGAGAGATTCTCCAAAAAAAATATATACACTTATTATATTATTGATAAAATCACCTTCCATGTTTCCTATGTATCATGGGAATTCACCCATTTAATATAAGTATTAATTTATGGGGGTTTCTTAAAATTTTCCTAAATTTTCTGCACCAATTTGAAAAATGAGGAAAACCATCAACACCGTTTTGGGTTGATAGAGTAGACTAGACAAAAGCGACATGCTTTAAATAAATTAGGACCCTACATATTTAGAGTGTATTAAATTAAGACACAAATTCTTATAGACAACACTCTAAACAATGTCAATCACTTCCCTAGCATCATTAATAAAAAAAAACAATAATCAACCAATAGTTGGTGTTCCTAAGGAAAACTTCTTAGAATCTTATATTATATCTAGAAAACCACCACCACCACCACCACCACCACCACCATTTAAATTCATTAATATTTAATAAATTTTAGTTCATTAATAAATTTTAAATTATACAACATAATAGTAAAACTCAAAATCTATGTCATGTAATACTGTTAATTTACTACTGCACAATTCATTTAAATTCATTAATATTAATAAATTTTAGTTCATTAATATTTAATAAATTTCAAATTATAGAACATAATAGTAATACATAAAATGTATCGTGTGGTGCTGAAAGCATACTGGTAATTTATATAGAAATAAGGTTTTTGATAAAAAATAAATAAATTATGCTATGCTTTATTTTATATTTTTTGTGGTTTTATGTGAAAATGAAATCCATAATTTTTTCAAATTGAATCATAAAATTAAACAATAAAAATACATCTTCATAAATAACTTCACTCTTTATATCTCATAAATCACTTAATCACTTAAACAAAAATATTACTATAAATCACTTAAACTAAAATATTAGGAGTTTATGGGATTCTTTTTAGAAATGTTGGATAAATCATACAGAGAGAAACATGGATGAAGAGGAAACTCCTAAACCATGCAGAGAGAAACATGGATGAAGAGGAAACACCTAGACGGTATATGTAGGGGATCAGAGCAGTGGGCCAATGAATATAGGACAAATTTCTTGCAGGTTTGTTGAGTGAAGTCCAAACAATTCATGTCCCCGAACAGTTATCTGGACACATCCCCTTTGAGTTATCATATTCACACACATCTCTACACTTTACATAGGAAGAGCAAAGGATAACTTCTTGGAAAAAAATGGTGATGTATCCAGGGCAGTCCACAACACATTACTGCGAGTGTCCACGAGCAACAATAAATCTTGTGAAGGAATGCCAACGGATAATTCAATGTAATACTCGTTGAAGCTGACGATAATGTTATCAGAGGGCACTAGAATCTCCCCCACTCTAATCCCTCCTCTCAAAGACCTTCTGGCATGAAGGGTCAGACATTCCATTACACAACAATATTACACCACAGCGCTGTAGTGAGAGGATGATCATGAAGACCAGATTTAACGTAGAGGCCACAATGTTGACGATTCAGAAACTACTCTATGAAGGAATAATGTGAGAAATGATTATATATCTTTGAATATAAGTAGGTAAAATTGAATTAAATTAATATTAATATGAGTTAGAGGCCCGCTTCTGGTTGGAATTTCAAAACACATTTACTCATTAAATTTGACTTTTTTTCAATTTTTTTTTATATTTTTTTACAATTCTAAAGAAATTTGCCTATTTTCACACCCTTTTTATAAGTTTTTACGATTCTATTTCAACAAAAAATCATTGCACAAATTTTCCTATCAATTTCCATCCTTGGTCCCGAATGACGATTATAGCGAAACAAATGAGGGAGTACGATCTCCATCACGATCAATTCTGTCAAGTCAACGGTCTCTGTCAACTAAGTGACCTTTAATGAGTCTAAGCGAATGGTCAGTTTGTGGATTGCATGCGTTCTTATTCTCTTTTAATCCGAATAATATCAAGTCAAATAGTTGACTTATTTGTTCTTATTTTATGGGGAATATCTGTTGAGGCCATGGAATGTTATCGCGCTGCTGATTGAGTGTTGTGTTCTGCCTATCATCGTTATACAGGGATACTGTAGCTTCTCTGAATGCACCGGAAAATCTGTGGACCCTAAGAACTCCGACTAGAAGTGGGGCCATGGTGTTTCTATGCCATTCCAACATTTGATAGGACATTTACAATGGAGTTTCTCTTATTGTAAATATAATTACAATATACTTGATTAAACTGACAATTTTTCTATTGAATTTCTTTAACAATAAGAAGAGTATAATTCTGGAATTTTTCGTGCAGCTTTTATCCAATTTACAGTGGTTTGTGAGTCAGAAGTTATTGTATTTGAAATGACTAGTTATACAATTCATTTTTAAAAAAATAGTTAATTTTAAAGCAAATAGTTAAACATAATTTTTGTTTGTTACCTTAATATTTGCAACAAATGCTAAATATATTTAAGATATGTAGAATTCCATGAGACCCACACAAAGACGAGGAGCCTTTTGTCCCCCATAGGCATTTCCCCTAAATGAGCTTCTAGACACATTTTGTTACAAGAGTCTTTCAAAACCTATGATTATTTTCGAAATTTTTATGTCCCCAAACCCCTAGTGTTTTTAGAAATGGAAATTTTCTGCCAAGATATGAGCTAGAACATTATTTTTTCCTTCCTTCCAATCCCATACAAATCAAGATGATAGTTATTGAATTTTAAGAAGGATCCAAATAGGAATCCATGGCAAATATGACCAATAGACTCAGACGGCTTCTATGACTAATTTATATAAATTTAATTTCCAATCCCTAAATACCCACTTGTTGCACCACACTTGAATTATCTTTTCTATCTTTTCAGGTAATGAGTTCATATCTACTTTTGTGTAGTTATTTGGATTTAGCATAAAGCCAATGTATTTAGACCTTTATTAACTGCCACTGCTTGAATGGAGAAAAGAGTCTCAATTTGATGTTTTTCTTCAATCATCATGCCCAAACAATAGAGTGAGGATTTCAAAAAACATATAAGCATTCCAATGGCCTTTGTGAACGTATTTAGGATAAACTTTGAGTGTTGAATATGATCCATGTTTCTATCTAATAAAATAATAATATTGTCTACAAAGAGTAGGTGGGTATATTAACAATGATTGCAATGAAAATGACTTTCGAACTTGCCCTATTTTGGCATCCATAGTGACTACTAAAACCCTTAGCAACCAACAAGAAGAGTAGGGGGAAATGACATCCATAGCTGATTTCTCTATCTAGATTAGAGAATGGAGAGGATCCTCCATTTATGAGAAGAAAAAGAAAGGAAGTTTTAATGCAATTTAGTACCCAAGATACGAACGAGGGAAAAAACCCCAAAGAATAAAGACAAGTCTGATATAAAACCTACTAATGCTTTTAAAGGCTTTAGAGAGATTCACTTTGTAGAAGATATCATTTTGGTACTTTTTGTGGATAGAGTGGACTGGCCTTGTTGGGAAAGACCAATAGCCTCAAGAATTTAACCTCCTATTAGGAACTAAAATTGTTTAGGGGACATGAGTTCCACAAGGATGTATTTCAAATGGATGAAAATGATTTTTGATATGATTTTGTAAATGATGTTAGATGATAAGGATAAGGGTTAAAAAGTACTAAAGGAGTTAGGATGGTAATCTTTTGGCATCATGGCAATGAAGGTAGTGTTGAATGGTGCCGAAATTTATCCGAATTGTGTGGGAAAATCTAATAACCCCTATTAGATCATCGCATAAGAAGTCAAAATGTTCTAGATATAATGATATAGGAAGATCACCTAGCCTAAGGATCTTCCCTTTGTGAAAACATAATAAGCACTTATTCAAAAAGATGTTGTAATCTCAACCACAAGGTTGTGGTTTTACTCTTCATTTACAAACCTGAGAAAGAGCCCAACAATTTTTCAGATTTGATATGTCGTTCCTTTTTCATGATGAAAAGTATCTTTTAAATTTTTATAGCCGTCCTCAGAAATGTCTTTGAAAATGGAGGCTATAGATCCACCTTGTCTTTTAATATCCCAAATGGTGCTTATAGTCTTGCAATGATTTGTACTCTTGAGAAAATATTGTGTACTTTCATCCCTAGATTGAAGCTAGAGATATCTACTCTTCATTTGCCACTCCTTTTATTTATCTACAAGGATTTCCTTCATTTTGCTTCAAGGTCTCTAATATATTCGTGATGGTCAATAAAACCATTTTAGAAAATTGTAATGATGAAGTGAAACATTTATATTTTCTTTGGTATCACCTAAGGATTGTGTATCTTGAGCCTCTTTTTGGTTTTCCCACTTTGAGATACCACTTTGGAAAATTTTAAGTTCCCTTGGAACTAGATTAATGGGTATTCTAGGGAAGTAGGGAATAAGGAGCATCGAGCTTTCTTGGTAAAATCATGAAGACAGGGATATTCTAACCAACGACAATTTGACTTAAGGGTATTGGGTGGATTCAGGGGAGAGGAATTGAATTCAAAGAGGATGAGATTGTGATCAAAAATCACCACCTATAGTGACCCATTGGCACATTCTAAGGAAGAGATTGAGAAAAGGCTTATGAATTAATAAACAATTTAGGCATTTTGAGACTTCAACCATCCCGACATAATTATTTTTCTAGATAGGCTAAATTTCTTGGGGCATGATGCCAATGAATCTAGTATCATTGATATGTTCAATGTGAAATTTTGAGAGTAGATGAGGGTTATTTGAGGGCCTCTCGAATTTAGATTACACATAGGTAAAATTTAGGTAAACAACGACAATGGAATTTTGAGGAGAAACTGAATGTGTCATGAAGCAACTTTCCCAAAATGATTTCCTATCAATATTAGGTTTATAGATATTGCAGTGGATGAAGGACATATCAAGATCATATGAGAATAAGTATGGGACCATCCTTAAGCAAATATACAAGATCAAATTTAGATACATATATTGAGTATTCCAACACATCATGAGCCCTCGTAAATGCCAAAATGCATCCAATGAAAGAAGGTCCTACTAAGGAGAATTTTTTGTAATAGAGATTTTGTCTACTGTCCCTGCCATTGTTTCTTGAAGAAATATGACATGATGATTGTGAATTGCTATGAGACTTTTTATCAAATAATTTTTTTAAGAGATTGGCCAGTCACCTATAGTTGAAGGATAACAAAGTCATTTATGAGACATATGGCAGGATGGTTCTATAAGTGACACAAGTATGGAATTTTGTTTCCCTAAACCAATCTCAATTTTTTCTTATTTTTAAGCCAGAAACAGGAAGGTTTTTCTTCCTTTGCTAGAAACTTTTGATCCCCTATGTATAATAAACCAATCCTAGTTCCTATAGGTGATGCAGGTGTTTTGAGAGAGAACATAGGTTGTAACAAGGGTAAGAGGATGGAGTGGAATATGAGGTGGATTTGCAACAAAGGAGGGCAATATTTGAAATATAGAATGTGGTTGTGCAAGCGGGTATGGCAGGATTGAATGAGAATACTGAAGATGAGATGGGGAAATAGAGACCTAATAGGAAGGATAAATAGTCATAAGGGTTAATTTGGGAAGGGGAGGTATTGGATGAAATAGTATTAGTTGAATGAAGTGGAGCTAGTGACTTAATTCAAGGAAGGAAAATAGTAGAGGAGGGATGGTTTTACAAACATGTAAGGGAAAAGGATCATAAAGAAGTTGTCAACAATGTGGGTGTCTCCTTCTAATTAGAATTTAAAACTAGTGGGGAATTCCTTGAGTGAAATACCTCTTTGTTAGCCATAGGAAGAGAGTTTTGTTCTATTGTTGGGGATTCTAGGAGAGAGGTGACTAGAGACAGTGAAATTTGCAATGGATGGGGAGGAGAAATAGAGTAAAGATCATCTGTGTGAACCCACTTGTTCTTTTAATTTCCAACGGGACATTCCTTGCCCAAATGGATGTGATCTTGCAAGTGGATTTGTTTGAATGGAATGCCTTTATATTCGAAGATCTAATGATGAAACAATTGTCCCAAGTTGATATGCATTGATTCTAGCAGGCTTCACGTTAAATTTATCCATACCAGAACTCAAGACATGCTCATGTGTTGAAAGAAGAGGTCAAATTTTTAAAAGAAACTAAAATTTTCCCTATTTCCTTAAAGGCATATTGATACTAGAATAGTAGAAGAAAGCCTAGAAGCAAGAACCAAATGAATACAAAATCCATTTTTTTCAAGCAGAAATTAGAATTAATTGTCCATTTTTTCACAATGAGGGCTTCCAAGTCTCTAGACCAACGCCCCTATAAGGTATTGTGAGAATCCTCCCCCGATTTTTCAATCCATCCCATCCAACGCTTATCCAAAATCATATAACCAGGAGAATTACCTAAAATAAGGGAGAAATTAGTCTTAATCCATTTCCAAAGAACAACTTTGCACATCCTTTTACTCATAAATATTTCCATGGCTACATAATCCTCCAGTTCATGTGTGTAATTTACCTATATGTCCCTCCCTAAGACCAAGATGGATTCCTCCATTGATCCTCCATTTTGTGTATGTCATTAAGGGATGCCACTTCGAAGATGTCACCATACTATTTTTAGCATGAGGTTGGCATTGGAAAACTTAGAAATTTTCAATAATCAAATGAGGTATACGCGACTTGTTCCATTTATTGATTTCTACCTCTGTTATTCTAAGCCTGTGGCTTCCAAAATAGTGAATTTGTATAAAGCTAGCATTAGCAATCTATAATCATCTTTCTATTCCATATCAACTAAATAAATGTAAGTCAATGTAATTTGGCCCATTTATTTATTACAATTGAAAAGTATTTGTCGTTAAAGGATACATGGTGAAATGGGATTATCAACTAATTTTAATTTTAAAGATTATCATATTTTTTTTTCCAAAGGTAATATGTAAGGATTTCATTTTTAACTTGATCAGAGATTTCTATTATTTAAATAAATAAATAAAAAAGATAGTATAAACTTGAATTACCTTAAATACATAGATGAATTTGAATTTGAATTTAATCCTAAATTAATCACATCTTATATATATATATATATATATATACTGCTCAAATTTATATTTAAAATTAAAAATAGATTTTTATTATCATTTTAGTATCTAAAATATAAAATTGTTGCTAAAACCTTTTTCATTGTGAAAACACTATATATAAATTTATATCACTTGCAATAAGTTCATAACTTACATAAAATTTAAATATATACAAAATGTCTATAGAATTAATTGTTAAGTTGAATTTTTGATTAATTTTATGTAATATTTGGATTTTATTAATTTAATGTGGTAGTTTATTTTAATTTTTTTTTTTTTTTTTTTTTTTGATATGGATCTCTCTCTCTCTATATATATATGTGTGTGTGTGTGTGTGTGTGTGTGTGTGTGTGCGTGTGTGTGTGTGTGTTGGAAATAATACTGAGAATGGGGCGTGGTGAATCAATATTACCAAATCAATAAAAGTTTTTCATTTCGTACTTTGATTCATATATGCTACTCCAGTTAAGGGAACCTACATGTATACGCAGTTGTGATTAATGCAATCAACATATATCCAATAAACTTATGATTCAATTAATCCATTATATTTTGATCTTTAATTAGTGCATCAGAAATTCATTAACCATATAAACAGTGAACAAGAGCAGTAAAAATAGAACAAACAATCGCACGCATGAACACAAGATATAAGGTGGAAACCCAGTGTGGGTGAAAACCACCTACTGCAATAATCTCTATCTTCTTTTAATAAGAAACATCTTTTTACAATTTTTATATTGTTGCAGACTTACACCAGTACGCAGGCTTCTACCGATAGAAGGCTACAACCTTCTCTCATTCTCCAGCTTCTCCTAGAAGTGAGCTACAACCCCCTAGCTCTTGTACTAGCTGTTGTGTTTACTAGTACGTAGGTGCAGGCCTACAGAAGGCTACAACCTTCTCTTTTCTTCTAGGGACAACGTTTCATTATTTTTCAGACTGGATCCATCAATAAAATCAATCATCCATCAAATATATCTGCATCAATCATTCTTCTTTGCACCAACCAATAAATGAATCAAACAATCACTTCTCAAAATGTTGTAACCAGAATACAAAAACAGTGACCATAACCCATGCTATAACCTAGAACACTCCAACAACAAACAGAAGTAGCTAAAGCATATTTTATTAGGTATACGCTACTTCAACATGTCGAACCTGCGTATATATGCAGTTCACTCAAGGAAAACTTGCGTATACGCCCTTTTGATATGTAGACCCTGCATGTATACGTGCCTTTGCTAAAGTGAATTTGCATATAGATCTGTAAATGATGATTTAAACAACTTCAATTAAATGCAGATCATCATATTTACAGATTACAACATGTGCCAGTTATTCAGATAAGAAATCAAAACCATGCAAAGATACTTCTCTTCAAGCCTAAAGGTCTTGACCCTTCAATAGAACTTATCCTTCCTCAGGCGCTTAGGTTCATTCTTGATTCAGATCCAGCTATGCACCATAACCCAATAACCTGTATTCTAGATCTTTCTCTTCATTAGATATTCAATTCATGAGTGTCTTTGCCTAATGATCTTCTCCTCCATTTATAGTCCTAGGCCTTACTCAATACCATGGATCAAAACCACTTAGAACCAATACATTGGACTGAATACATGGGGTCAATATTTCGGACCAATAACCATGGATCAATATCGAAATTACCATGGACCAAAACTTAGTTTTCCAATATGTACACGCCTTTCCTCCCGTGAAAGTGTGTGTGTACGTATATGCTTGTTTTGTTCAACGAACCTACGTGTATATGCGTGTTGGTCAAGGTGAACCTGTGTATACCTTTCTTTCTTCATTCTATGTGACCTAAACTGTGATTTGTCATCTAAGAGAGTTGTCATCAAGTACACACCTATATCACCTGTATCATAATTCCAACAATCTCCCCCTTTGGTCTTGATGGCAACAACAACACTAATCACTCTCCCCCTTGGTCATCAAGGGCAAAGGGTCATGCTCCCCCTGAGTACTTGCTAAAATCTTTGATGTGCTGAAGTGTTGATTGAGCTCCTATGATCGAGTCCATGCTTCCCCTGAGCATAAGCAAGGTCTGCAAAAAGATAAGATGACTCTATACATAGATCATCAAAGACCTTCCTATCACCGAAGAGTCATACATACATTCATCTCCCAACCAAGTTGGGATATACCAAGTTTGACTCATCCACCCAACCAAGTTGGGATATACCAAGTTTGACTCATCCACCCAACCAAGTGGGGATATACCAATTGATTATACATGTCAAACAAGAACATTACATCATCCATCCCATGCATAGTGGGGTAGCAAAATATGACCTTTACATTGAAAGATATACATGACATAGGGACCAAAAATCTAAAACAAGACTATGATTTTTATTAGCAACTATCATCAACAAAATTTGTCAATCATCATCCAGACCAGCAACCATGAACTCCCCTTGAACCTGTTCCACCTGAATCAAAAACAACTATGAATTTGTAACAAGACCTTCTAAGATAATGCCAATGATACATTACTATAAGTATATGCTCCCCCTAAATCTGTACAAGATGATCACTGTCAGACCCATATCAAACTCCTTTCATCCACTGTGTTTATTCAAACCAACATGTACGTGATTGTATCCACAGAAATGGGTGTATGTATGCGGATACGCTTCATGAAACTCGTGTACAGCCACTTTTCTCTGAAATAGATAAGTTCTAACAGCAAGATGATGCATCAACTACTCCTAGCTTCTGTCTGAGATATTCAAATGTCTCTCTAGGTAGTGGTTTGGTGAATATATCAGCAACCTATTCTTTGGAGGGAACATACTCCAATTTGACCTTTTTTTCAAGCACTTGTTCACGGAGAAAATAATATTTGATAGGTATGTGCTTAGTCTTGGAATGCATGACTGGATTCTTTGAAATATTGATTGCACTTGTGTTATCACATAGAATGGAGATTGGTGGAGTACATGTGATCTAAATGTCTTGCAATGTTTGCATCATCCAAAGGAGTTATGTGCAGCAAGATGCAACAACCATATATTCTACTTCAGTTGCAGATAATGCAATTGAAATTTGTTTCTCGCTGAACCAAGACACTAATATGGAACCCATATAGAATGCACCACCACTAGTGCCTTTTTTGTCATCCATGCTTCCTGCCCAATCTATATCTGTATATGTGTGAAGTGTAAGATCCGTATCCCTAGGATACCATAAACCAAAATTCTGAGTTCCTTGAAGATATTTGAAGATCGTTTTGACTACCTGAAGGTGTGATTCCTTTGGATTTGCTTGGAATCTTCCAATTATTCCCACTACATGCATGACCTCTGGTCGAGTACCTATTAGATAAAGCATTGCCAATCATGGATCTATATGTTGGTTGATGTACTACTGTTGATTCATCATTTGAGCTGAGACTGCATCCTATTACCATGGGGGTACATACTAGTTTAGAATCTTCCATGCTGTATTTTTTCAAGATCTGCTTGAGATAATTAGTTTGTGACAGAAAAATACCATTTTTCTTTTGTTGAACTTGTAGACCAAGAAAATATGTGAGCTCACCAAGTAGGGACATTTCAAATTCTTGCTGCATTACCAAAGCAAAGTTTTGACTCATGGCTTCTTCATTGCTACCAAAAATGATATCATCAACATACACAACAAGTATTAGTAATTTATTATTGTCAATCTTTATATATAGATTGTTATCAGCTGATCCTTTTGAGAAACCTTGTTAATGGAGATATTTTTCAAGATGGTAATACCATGCCCTTGGAGCTTGTTTTAGACCATAGAGAGCCTTTCTGAGTCTGCATACAAGTTTTGGATCATTTCCAAGAATGAATTCATCTGGTTGCTCAATATATACTTCTTCTTCTAAATCCCCAGTAAGAAAAGCAGATTTTACATCCATTTGGTATACTTTGAAGTTTTGGAAGCTAGAAAGAGCAAGGAACATTCTTACGGCTTCAATTCTAGCAACAAGTGCAAAAGTTTCTTCAAAATCTATACCTTCTTGTTGAGTATACCCTTTACAAACTAGTCTGTCCGTATTTCTAATAACTTCTCAATTTTCATTCAGCTTGTTTTTGAATATCCATTTGGTTCCTATGATATTCTTATCATGAGGTCTAGGAACTAATTCCCAAGTATTATTCTTTTAAATTTGCTCAAGCTCTTCATTCATGGCCTTGACCCAATATTCATCTTTGCATGCTTCATTTACATTTTGAGGTTCGATGGAGGAAAGAAATGTAAGATAGGTTGAGGATTTTGTAATAGTTCTTCTTGTCTGCACACCTGCCTCTCTCTGTCCCAAAATTTGAGTCTTTAGATGATTTTTTTGGACATACCTGAATGGAGTATTTTCTTCTACCGTTATCTATTCTTCTGGTGCTTCATTGGTTTCTTCTTCAGAATTAGTCTAATTTGATATGGAAGGATAATCCTCATCTTATTCATAATCTTTAGTTTTTACCTGATTTGGATTTTTGTTGGCTTCGTCAATCACAACATCAATACTTTCAACAATTTTCCCACGTCTTTTATTATAACACTTATATCCTTTACTTTGGGAAGAGTAACCAAGGAGAATGCCTTCATATGCTCTAGGTTAAAACTTGCCAAGGATTTCATCAGTCCTTTTGATGTAACATTTACGCTTCCAAAAAATTTGAAGTATTTTACAGTAGGAGTCTTACCATACCAAAGTTCATGAGGAGTTTGGGTGTTGTTTACCCGAATATTTGTTTTGTTGAGAATAGTTATAACAACAAATGCAGCTTCACCCCAGAAGGTTGCAAGAGTTCCAAACTCATCTAGCATAGCCTGAGCCATTTGTTGAACAGTTCTGTTCATCCTTTCTACCACTCCATTTTGCTGAGGTGTCCTTGCGATGGATAATTCCCTTTTTATTCCATGTTCTTCACAAAAGTCGAAGAATTCATCCGAGGTAAATTCCCCTCCTCGATCAAATTTCAGGCATTTGATTTTGCAATCTGATTCATTTTCAACTAAAGCTTTGAAGGCTTTGAAATTTTCAAATGCTTAATATTTATGCTTTAGAAGTCCTATCCAACACATCCTTGAAAAATTGTCATTGAACAATATAAAATATTCTTCTCCATGAGGTGACTATTTCCTTGATGGTCCACATAAATCAGTATGAACAAGTTCAAGAGGCTTACTAGCATATCCTTCCTTTTTAGGGAAATGTGCTCAGGTTTGCTTACCAAATTGACATGATTTTCATATTGTATTTTCTGGAATGCTGATATCTAAAAGATCACAAATAGCCTAGTATCTGCATGCTTTTCTTATTTAAGGGAAGCTTAGATGCCCCAGTCTTCTGTGCCATAGCCAGTGTTCATCATTTTTGCTTAGATAGCACTGTTGTTGTCCTCCCTTGAGTATGTACAAGTTATTTGGAGTTCTTACACCTTTGATCATTGTTTCTCCTATATCAAGCTCATGAACACCACATCCATTTGATCGAAATACTACTTCATTTCCTTGATCACACATTTGATTGACGCTTAACAGGTTATGCTTAAGATCATCAACATACATAATATTCCCAGCTTTAACCTTTTCTTTTAAGAGAACAGATCCTTTACCTTTTATGACAACAGGAGTGTCATTTCCAAATGAGACCTTCTTTTCCTTTTCTAAGGCATTATATGATTGTAGTTTTTCTTTGTCACATGTCATGTGTTTTGAGCATCCACTATCGATATACCACTGATTTTCTTGTCCTTCTGCATACAAGGCTATACCACATCCTTCTGATTGCGGATATTTCTTTTTCCATACTTTGGGACTAAATGAAGTTTGATCCTTCTGAGATGTTTGCCGTTATTTACTCCTGCATTCAGAGTCTTCATGACCAAAGTTGTTGCAGATGGAGCATTCTATTTCATTTTCAAGAAGAGAAAAGTTATTGAAAGTTCGTTTCATGATCCCTATCACATTCCTTTCATTTCGTGCTTCTCTAGTCCTGATTGTCTTGTAAGCAACACATTGAGCAGCTTTGTGTCCAAAATTATGACAAGAGAAACATTGGCCATTAATGAAATTCCTGCGATTATCAAATATATTGACCTGGTGATTGTAGTTTCTATTGATATTAATTCTTGAAGTAGATTGAGTATGATTTACCTGAGGTTTGTAGCTTCTGTTCATCCTTGAAGTAAATTAATCTTGATTTACCTAGTGGTCTTCTTTATGCCTTTGTTGATGACTGTCAAGTTGTTTACTGCTCTTTGCTGCATCAAGATAGCTTTTAGTGGAGGTTGATGGCTTTTGTGATTGAGATGTTTCTTTAGTATATCTAAGACTTGTCTTTATCAGACGAGAATGCTACACTTTGATCATTTCATTTAATTTTTATGATCCTTTAGCAAATCTATGATTGAGAGCTTTTGTTTTCTCAATATCCTTTCTCAGACCCACAATTTCATATTCTAGTTTTTCATTGTGTTTTTCTCTTTCGGCAAGTTGGAATGTCAGAGTACCTATAATCATATTCTTTTCTTCTAAACAAACTTTGAATTTAGATATTTCTTCATAAAGGTCATCCTCATTTAAAGCATCCAAGAAATCAACATCTTCAAAAGCCATTAGAAGTCTATAGTCATTACTATTTTCATCTTCATCAATGTTTGATAAACCATCACTATCTTCATGAGTATAATAGCTCTTCTTACTTACACTTTGTTTTCTATTCCATTTTTCCGATTCTTTACCTTTATCAAGCTTATCTTTATGAGGACATTTGGCAGTATAATGACCAACTCTTCCACAAGCAAAGCATTTGAAAGGTAGTTTACCTCTGAATCTCTCAGAACCCCGTTGAAGGTTCTTGATGAAGTTTGCCTCTTCTTCTCCTTCTGAAATATGTCCTGATTCATGGAATTATTCTCTTCCTGAAGCTTCGAATGTGGCTTCTCTCATATCTAATGGACCTCCTTTTCTCATTCCGAAAGCAGTTAAGATTTTGTGTAGCTGTGTCATAGTAATAGTCTAAAGATCCTGCTTTTATTCTATGGCAGATACTTTTGATTCAAACTTAGTAGACAAGGATCTTAAAACCTTTTCAACTAAAGTAACTTATTTTATCTCTTCACCCAAGTTCTTCTTGCAATTAACAATCTCATCTATACGTAAGAAGTAATTAGCTATACTTTCATCATTGTGCATTTTGAGAGTTTCATATTCAATTATGAGAGATTGTAGTTTTGCACATTTTACCTGATTGTGTCCTTCATAGCTTAGAACGATCTTGTCCCATATATCTTTGGTTGTTTTGATCTGCATAACTTTAACAAATTTGGATTGTGACAGACTCCCCAATAATGTATTGAAAGCCTTGGTGTTGGTTTCATATTGCTTTTTACCTACTGTATCTGTAGGAATTGTTAATGGAAATGTATATCCTCCTTCTACAATTTCCCAGACATCTATTCCAAGAGATTGAAGATAGGCTGTAGTTCTTACCTTCCAATAAATGATGTTTCTCCCATCAAAGATTGGTGGTCTAATGGATCCCTCTCTTTCGTAGTTACTCATGATGATAGATCTTCCTTCAAGCGATCAAGCTTCTTTTGAAGGACCTGCTTTGATACTAATTGTTGGAAATAATAATGAGAGGAGGGAGGGCGGGTGAATTAGTATTAGAAAATCAATAAAAAATTTTCATTTCATACTCTGATTCATATACGCTACTTCAATTAAGGGAACCTGCGTGTATACGCAGCTGTGATTAATGAAACTAGCGTATATCCAGTAAACTTATGATTCAGTTAATCCATTATATTTTGATCTTTAATCAGTGCATCAAAAATTCATTAACCATATAAACAATGAACAAGAGTAGTAAAAATAGAACATATAATCACACACATGAACACAATATATAAGGTGGAAACCCAATGTGGGTGAAAACCACTTGCTGCAATCGTCTCTATCTTCTTTTAATAAGAAACATCTTTCTACAATTTTTGTACTAGTGCAAACTTATACCAGTATGTAGGCTTCTACCTGCAGAAGGCTACAACCTTCTCTCCTTCTCCAACTTCTCTTAGAAAGGAGCTACAACCCCCTAGCTCTTATACTAGCTGTTGTGTTTACTAGTACGTAGGTGTAGGCCTGCAGAAGGCTACAACCTTCCTCTTCTCTTCCAAGGACCATGTTTCATTAATTTTCAGACTGGATCCATCAATAACATCAATCAACCATCAAATATATCTACATCAATCAATCTTCTTTGCACCAACCAACAACTGAATCAAACAATCACTTCTCAAAATGTTGTAACCAGAATATAGAAATAGTAACCAGAACCCATGCTATAACCCAGAACACTACAACAGCAAATAGAAGTAGCTAAAGCATATTTTATTAGGTATAAATTACTTCAATGTGTCGAACCTGCGTACATACGTAGTTTACTCAAGGAAAACCTCCTTATACACTCTTTCGATATGTAGACCCAGCGTGTATATGCACCTTTGTTAATGTGAACTTGTGTATAGATTTGTAAATGATGATTTAGACAACTTCAGACATTAGTTATACCCAGATCATTATATTTACAGCTTACAACATGCGCCAATTATTCAGATAAAAAATCAAAACCACACAAAGATACTTCTCTTCAATCCTTAAGGTCTTGACCCTTCAATAGAACTTAGCCTTCCTCAAGCGCTCAGGTTCATTCTTGATTCAGATCCAGCTGTGCACCAAACCCAATAACCTGTATTCTAGATCTTTTTCTTCATTATATATTCAATTCATGAGTGCCTTTGCCTAATGATTTTCTCCTCCTTTTATAGTCCCAGGCCTTACTCAATACCATGGACCAAAACCAATTAGAACCAATACCTTCGATTGAATACCTAGGGTCAATATTTCAGACCAAATACCATGGATAAATACCAAAATACCATCGATCAAATACCACGGATGAAAAGTTAGTTTTCCAACATGTACGCGCCTTTCCTTCTGTGAAAGTGCATGTGTACGTGTACCCTTCTTTTGTTCAACGAACCTATGTGCCTATGCGTGTTGGTCAAGGTGAACCTATGTATACCTCTCTTTCTTCATTCTATGTGGCCTGAACTATGATTTGTCATCTGAGAGAGTTGCCACCAAGTACAACGCCTGTATCACCTGTATCATAATGCCAACTATATATATATATATATATATATATATATATATATATATATATATATATATATATATATATATATATATATTATATATATATATATATATATTATATATATGGATGGATGGAAATTAAACAATGAAAAGATGTCAATGAGTTTCACAAAACATATTTTCTTGAGTATATACTAACAAAACAATATCTGCAAATGTGGTTGATATATGTTGAACTACATCATTTTCATCCTTTTACAATTATTTTGTTTGCAAAACATATAATCCATATATCATACAGAAATCCATTTCATAGGATCACATGAAGATTCCTTTATTTTGTTTATAAGATCATGTGAATCAATTGTTTTATAAACCTACATATCCATAGGATACCATTTATTATTTGATAGTTTGCATGGTAGCTTAGTACTTGTATTACATAAATGTGAAAAGTTAATCATGGATTTAGAGATGCAAGGTAGTTAACATTTGACATTCCATGCGTTGATGGAAATGATATGACTAGAATGTGCCAACATCCTTCATTTATAAACAAAAGATAAAGATTTAGATTAAAAAAAAGGATAGCTTTGATTGATATAACAATTTTATACACATAGTTTTGATACCACACCTTGAAAATTTACATCAAATTTTATTTAAATACATTTGATGTGAATAATTTTACATTACACTCAACGTTTTTAGTTCGATTATTTCTCTTCAAAATGGATGAAGTTTTTTTGTAATACATTTAAAGTAGATGAATTTAATTTAAGTTAGTGTTATTATTTTTCTTTAAAAAATATTAACTAGTTAACTTTGTGTGATTAATTTTCCTTTAAAGAATTAAAAATCATCTTCATATAAAAGGTATTTGATATGAATTTTTTATTCTAAACCATTGGAAGTGATACTTATGAGCTTCTTTTAACATAAATCATGGCTTAGACTTCTCAAAATGAATATCTTTTTTCCTTTTTTTATTTATGGCACTTAAATTTAGAAGTGATTTATTAGACATTATGATATAATGTAGATTTTTAAGATGAATGTTTTGTCATATATTGACTCTTTTATAGGAAAAAAGTTATGGATATTTCTTGTAATATAATTTATAGTTTTAAAATTTATCTTTCAATATATGTTTTTGTGGGATTAGATTTTAATTTTTAAAGTTATATTTCAATATATGTTTTTTGGGATTAGAAACCATTTTTAGGAATCTAATCCATAATATAAGTCATGGATTATAAATTTATTTCCCTATAGTATAAAGGTTTTGTAAATGGTTTTTTTTAACTAAACCATGATTAAAATATAGACTATGGATTTTACTCCTAAAACATTCTATTTTACCTAAAAGCATTTGTAAACCCTATAACGACAATAAATATAATATGCCATGTTGTCTAATTGAAATATTAGGGTCCCAATTTCATTGATTACAGGTGACCCGAATTATTTTTGTGACAAATTATTCTTGCGACATAAAACATGGATTTAGAAACACAATCGTAGATTTCATCACTAAATCTATAGTTTTTCAACTCAAAAGTAATTTGAATAGCTTTGAGTCGATTAAAATTACCTAAATACGGAACCTTTTCTGTATAGAAAGACAATGGGAATGAATTCCATGGATTAAAGCAAATATGAATTCTCGTTCCTTAGACCCATGTTTTAGTGTCCTAACTAAAATTGTTCGCATTTATTTATAATTTTTGGATTTAGAATATATATACATATAGTCTCAATACCTAATAAAATCTCTAGAAGTAGACATTTTATCATAAAGAATCACTCAGAAAAAACTTGATAATTTCTATGTTGAAAACCATGTTGTCATTCTTAAATATTAAAATAGATAAATCTACACATTTTCCATTTTATTTTATTTAAAAATATATGAAAAGTAAAAAAGACAACAACCTATACCCATTCAGTCACCACCATGAACTCAAAAAGTATATATCATAGCATATTTACTGCCAATGTATGTTCTATGGAGTCGAGGGTCTCTATCTACTAAGGCATATTTAATGAGTCTAGGTGAATTGGCATGTTAGTCGATTGCAGGCATTATTATCCTCTTAATTACAAATTTTCACAGGCCAAATAATGGACTCCATTATGGTTTTTCATCGATATTTAATATATTTACCACATTTGCTATGTAAATAAATTCACTTCAGTAGTGAATTACTGTGATTAGTCATATTTCGAGCAGCTGCTTTAAGACGTTGTCATAATTTTTTAATTTCCATATTGTTTTACTAGATCATTGTTCTCGGTATGACAAAGATTGTAAAAGTGTGAGGAGAGCAATTAGGGAAGCCATTGACGAATCTCTTAAAATGGGCAAGATAAAAATATACAAAACCATAACTAAAAGGAAAAAGCGGCATTACATTCATCAAAGACAAGATAATGTCTTACACCTCTCTAAGGTAGCTCCTAAGAAATTTTGGAGGCGGATTCTAACTAGGAAAACTAAAGATAATAATAAAATTGCTTTACACGATTGGAATTCCTGTCTTAAAAAGTTTTATGAATCTCCAAATGTCATGGATAACTTGGAAACCCTACTCACAACGAAAGAAGTTTTCTCTCTAGAAGAAATTGAGTTTGGGGTTAATCCATTGGCTAATGGGAAAGCTGAGGACATTGAAGGTTACCGGGCGGAAATCTTAAAAATTGGAGGTCATGTCCTCATCCACCACATCCACAAGCTTTCCAATCAAGCAGTCAAGCAAGGGTTCCCTAAACATTAGACTGAGAGCCTCATTATCCCTATCTTTAAAAGTGGGGATACAAATAACCCCTCTAATTATCGGACAATTATGATCAGCCCTCTCTTATCTAAGCTATATGGTAGTATTCTGGAAAAGAAGCTAAGCATATGGCTTGAAAGTGAAGGTAAGCAGGCTAAAGGCTACGTAGGTTTCAGAAGGCATCACTCAACAATAGACCACCTCATTACTCTTAGGATCATTGTGGAGGAATGTCATAATGATAAATCCAAGCTCTTGTGTTGCTTTGTGGACTTTAGAAATACTTTCGATACGGTTCCTAGAAACAACCTTTGGAACAGATTAGAAGAGCTAAAGGTTCTTTTCAAGTTGAGAGCTGCCACTATAAGGTTATATGAGAATGTAATTGCCAAGCTAAAGAGAAATGAGGGGTGGTTGAAAGATATTAAGTGTAATGTCAGAGTTAAACAAGGTTGCCCCCCTCCCCTACCCTATTTGGCATTTACATTGACAAGCTCAAAGGCTATTTAGAGGAAGCAGGATGTGTTAGCATGATCTTAGCTAGGATAGTCGTCATACTTCTTCTCTATGCTGACGATATTGTTCTTCTTGCAAGGTGCCCATCTGATCTTGATAAGCAAATCAGGATTCTTAAGGATGTGTGCTCTACCATGGGAATGACTGTTAACACTGAAAAAACAAAATTTATGATTATAAAATCCAAGAAGGACACTTACGCTAATTTTATGTATGACAATAATAACTTGGAGGAAGTGTATCCTTGCAAGTACCTAGGAATTGATATTCGTCACAAGCTCAATTGGAACTATAGCATTGAGAAAAGCATCAATGGGGGGTGGAATGCTTATTTTGGTCTTGAAAATAATTGTAAAATGGAAAACGTTGTAATGTGGGATAAAAATAAGTTCCTCTTTGAAACTTTAGTCACTCTTGTTATCTTATATGGATGTGAGGTTTGTGGTTGCAGCATCTCTAGAGAATCCTGGAGAAATATTGAGCAAATCCAAAAGCGTTTTATAGCGTATGAGATGAAAATTAAAAGTAATACACCCTATTGTATTCTCCTTATAGAAGTAGGTATTTCCCCTATCGAGAGCCTAGCTATGATTAGGCTTCTGTTGTACAAGCACAAACTCAATAACATAGGAGATCATAGACTTCCTAAGCTAGCTTTAAATTCCAGCCAAAACCACCTAAGGCTCAAACGGGGGTGGGATAAAGACACGAGCGCCTGGTTAAACTATTGGGAGATCAACGAGAATGATGCATTGCAAAACATTAATAACATTAAAGATATTGTTACTTCTAGGTTCAAGAAAAATTGTGGTGTGGAAAATATTTAGCAGCTAAAAGAAAATTAAGTTATTATAAGAAGGTCATCAACCCCACCCTAGAAGTTCTAAAGTATCTCTTTATATTAACTAGCTCAAAGAAGAAAAATAATATAGCAAAGATTAGAACGAATTCTCATGAGCTCCATAGCGAAACAGGTCATTAGGAAGTTCCTAACACACCATGGATGGAAAGGATCTGCCATCTATGTGAGAATAGGAACATCGAGGATGAAAATCACTTCCTCTTGGAGTGCCCTGCGTACAACCACATTAGATCTCAGTTTCATAATCTTTGTCGCAATACTAACCTTGCTAGCCTCTTACAATGTCAAAATTATAGTGAGCTCGAGAGGCTTCTCTCCAAGCTTTTTGAGCATAGGAATAAAATCTTAAATCAAACTAAACAATTTGTTTCTTTAGGTCCGATAGACCAAAGTTTGGTCTCAGCATTAACCATCATCATCGTCATCATCATCATCATTAAATTTTCAAAAACATTAAATATTATATATTAATTTAAAGAATAGAATGAATTACACATTTTTTATTTTCAATTAATTATTTAATTTAGACTTTGGAATAACTTATTTAAGGTAGGATAAGAATAATATATTTTCCTCAATTTTCACTAAATTCAAAAAAGAAATATAATATTCCTTTATCATTAGTTACTTAATATCTTTAATATTAACATAAATATATGTTACCTTTTATTAATATATTATTATAGTTATGGCTAAGATTAAAAGTGAAATATTTTTACTACAATTTTTTCACAATGGTTGTAATAACAACCAAGCTAACATTGGTGTTTTCTAATACTTTTGATTTAAACTAACAAGATATATATATTCACTTTTTCTTTTTATTATAGTCCAAATTCTTTATTTAATTTAGAGAACATTTGTTTTTTAAGGAACACCTATCAATTCTTGGTTGATGGAATCACACATAGCTCTCATACTCAGTTACATATTGCATCTCTTAATGACATTAAAAAATAGTCTCACATATATTGTTATATAGCATATCAAACAGAAAAAAATATGTTGTTGTTATTGGCCTTCTTCATTCTTTTTTATTTTAAAAATTATTCCTCTTCACCTCTAGTCCAATCATCAATAGGGCATATAGGATGGAGTTTCTATGCTTGAAAGATACATGAGTAAATTGAGATATTTTCTATTGAATTTAACAATAAGAACAAGACTGTAATTCCTAATTTTTGTGACTCCTTTCATCTAATTTCCAATAGTTTGTGAGCCCCCATTTATGTGGAAGGAGGTTATTCCCTATGAAATGACTAGTTGTAGGATTAATTTTATGCAAATACTTCAGGATAGTTAAGTATTTTTATCCTAACATTTGAATCAAATGATAAAGATATAATATTTCAGATATGAATATTTCTACCAGCTCCACACAAGAAGGGGGAGCCTTGTTCTTCCCTATATGCTTTTACCTTGAATGAGCTTCTAGACCCATATGGATACAAGAGTCCTTGAAAACCAATGGATGTTTATTTTATCCCCAAACCCTTGGTGTTTCTTGGAATGGAAATTTTGTGTTAATATATGATAGATAACATTATTTTTTCCTTGCTTCCCAACCAATATAAATCAAGAATATAGTTGCCTAATTTTGTGAAGCATCCCAATAAGAATCCATGCCAAAGAGCCCTATAAACCAAGATGGATTCTATGACTAATTCATAGAAAAATAATTTTCCAACACTAGATATCCACTTGTTGTACCCAACTTGAATTATATTTTCTACCTTTTCCAGTAGTAAGTGTCAATCTAACTTTGTGTAGTTATTTGGATTTAGCATAAAGCTCAAGTATTTTAGACCTCAATTTATCCTCATTGCTTGAGTGGAAAAAGGAATTTCAACTTGATGTTTTTCTTCAACCTTCATGCCCTAGAAATAGAGTGAGGATTTTGCAAGACTTATAAGAATTTTTATGCCCTTTGTGAATGTATATAGGAGAAGAATTGAGTGTTGAATATGATCCAAATTTTCATCTAGGAAAATAACAATATCATCCACAAAGAGTGGGTGGGTTAATTAGCAGTGACTAGTAATGAAAATACCTCTAAAACTTGCCCTATTTTGGCATCCATAATGAGTTTACTAAGGCCCTTAATGACCAACACGAAGAGTAGGGAGAGGTGAATGACATCCCTAATAGATTCATATATCCACATTAAAGAATGAGGAGGATGATCCATTTATTAGAAGTGTAAGAAAGGAACTGTTGATACAATTTATAACCCAAGAGAAGAGGGGGTGAGAAAATCCCAAAGGAGTGTAAGAAAGAGTGAGAAGAACCAACTAACCTTGTTAAAGGCTTTAGAGAGATTCTCTTTGTACATGATATCTTTTTGGTTCTTTATGTGGATTGAGTGGAGACCTTCCTGGGCAATACCGATAGCTTCAAGAATTTGATGTATTGTTAGGAACTCGAATTGCTCATGGGATATGTGTTCCCAAATGACTACTTCCAAATGGACGAAAATGATTTTGGATATTATTTTGTAAATGGTTTTAGTTAAGGATATGGGTAAGAACGTATTAAAGGAGTTAGGATGGTCAAATTTTTGGATTATGGAAATGAAAGTATTATTGAACTGTGTCATGATTTACCCAAAATGTGTGGGAAAACTTGATGACCCTTATGATAGCATCTCAAAAGAAATCAAAATGTTCTATATAAGACATTATAAGAAGATCTATATTCATATTTTTTTAATTATGAAGCACATATTCAAGTAGATTTTGCAATATCAGCTATAAGGTTGTCATTTCCCTCTTGATTTGAAAACCTAAGAAAGGATCTAGCCATATTTAAGATTTCATCTCTCATTGCTTAGTTTTACTAATGACAGATATATTTGAAATGTTTGCAGCCTTAATGGGAAATGTGTTTGAAAGTGGAGGTCATGGCTCCACCTTCTCTTTTAATCTCCCAAACAATTCTTATAGTCTTCCAATGGTTCGTAATGTTGAGAAAATATCATGTATTTTCATCCATAACTTGAAGCTAGAGGTATCTACTCTTCATTTGTCTCTCCTTCTATTTATCTAGAAGTATTTTCCTTCTTGTTTCTTCTTGGTCTCTAATATATTCCTGATGGTCCACAAACCCATTTCTAGAAGTTATATGATCAAGGGAAACATTTTTTTTTCTATGTCAACAAAGGATTATATATCTTGAGTCTTCGTTTGTTTTTCCCACATTCAGATAACCACTTTGGAATATTTTAAGCTCCTTTGGAACTAGAGCAATGGCGATTCTAGGAAAGTAGGTAATAAGGAGCACCAAACCTTCTTGGTAACATCATGAAGGGAGGGTTCTTATAACCAATGAGGTTTTAACTTAAGTGACTCGGTGGATTTAGGGGAGAGGAATCAAATTCAAGGAGGATGATATTGTGGTAAGAATGGCCACCTACAATGGCCCATTGGTGAATTCTAAGGAAAGATTAATCAAAGATTTATAAACTAGGAAATAGTTTAAGTGCTTTGAGATTTCAACCATCCCAACCCATTTATTTATTGAGATAAGTTGATGTTTTTGTTGGATGATGTCATTAAGTCTAGCATCATCCAAATGTTTAGTGAGAAAGTCCAATAAGGGATTAGGAGTGGCTGAGAGAGCCTAGATCTTAGATTACACCAAGGTAAAATTTAGGTGAACACCCACAAAATTATTTTCAATAGCAAACATGTGCATCTCGAAGAAATTTTCCTAATAGGATTTCCTATTGATACAAGGTTTATATATACTGTATTAGATGAAGGACATATCAATATCATATGAAAATAGTTATGAAGCCAACCCTAATTGAGTAGACCAAATCAACTTTAGATACATAGAGTTAGTATTCCAACCTACTACGAGCCCTATTGAATGCTAAAATGCATAAAATGAAACAAAATCCTAGTAGAGGAGAATATTTTGTAATAGATGTTATGTCTTCTTGCCCTCCATCATTGTTTCTTGAAGAAATATCATATTGAGAGTGTGCATTGCTATCACTCTTTTTACCAAAAACAATTTAGAGGGATTGACCAATTCCATGTAGTCCAAGGATAGAAAAATCGTTTAGGAGGCATATGGAGGGATGTTTGTCTATGGAAACAATTATAGACTTTTGGTTCCCTATACGAATATCAAGGTTTTCTTGATTTTAAGCCAACGATTTGTTGGAAAGTTTTATTCCCTTTGTCTAGGAGACCAATTCTAGTACCTTATTTTGGTTGAAGCCCCACAAGGGGAACCACTTCGATGTGATGTATGGATTTTAAGAGAGAATAAAGGTTGCAGGGAAGGGGAGAGGATGGAATGATAGGAGAGGTGGATGTGTAATAGAGAAGGGTGATATTTTAAATACAGAAAGTGGTGCGCAAAGTTGGTACCAGAGGACTGGGGGAGGAGATTGGAGAGGACATGGGGAAGGATAACCCTGAAAGGAAAAATAGAAGTGCTAATAGTTAATAGTAGAATGGGAGGTATTGGATGAAATGGAAGTAGTTGAATTAAATGGAGATAATGAATTAATCAATGGAAAGGAATGAAAATATTAAGGAGGGTTTTATAGACATGGAGGGGAAAGGACCCCTAAAGATGTTGTTGGCAATGTGCTTGCCTCATTCTAATTAGAATCTATAACTAGTGGGAATTCCTTCAAGTAAAATACATTCTTCTTAGCCATACTAAGAGAGTTTTGATCTACCATTCAAGAGGCTAGGAGAGAGGGGAGTAGAGATGGTGCAATTTATAAGGGACATGGAGGAGAAATAGAGAAAAGAGCATCCTTGTGAACCTGCTTCTTCTTCGATTTTCAAAGGGGACATTCCTTGTCCAAATTACTATGATGATGTAAGTAGATCCATTTTAAAGGAATTCATTCACAGTTCAAGACCTAATGACGAAAAAATTGCCCCATGTTAAAACATATTGAGACTAGTAGGCCTCGGGTCAAACTTAGCCCTACCAAAATTCAAGCCACGCTTATGTGTCAAGATTTTCTAAAAAAGAAACCAAATTTGTAAAAAAAAACCTAAAGTTTTCTCTATTTCCTTAAAGTCATCCTCAAAGTAGAATATTAAAGGTATCCTAGAAATTAGACCCAAATCAATACTATATCAATTTTTTTCAAATATAAATCAAAATTAGTTCCCCTTTTTTCAGAGGGCTCGTGAGTCCCTTAATCAATGATCTTGTAAGATCTTGCCATCATCCTCCACTGAGTTTGCAATCCATCCAATCCAAACCTTAAACAAAATCGAACAACACGATTAATGACCTAAAATAAACAACACAATTAATAACCTAAAATAGGGGAGAAATTAGTCTCATTCCATTTCCAAAAAACAACCATTCACATCCTTTTACTTTTAAACATTTCCACGATTGTTGAATCCACCATTTAATGTATTTAATTTAGCCATATGTCCTTCCCTTCCCAAGGTCAAGATGGATTCTACCAATGATCCTCCATTCTATATATGTTATTCAAGGATGCCATTTCAAAGATGTTACCCTACTATTTTGGTATGCGGTTTGTGTTGGGAAATAAGACACTTTTAATCATCAATGGAGGTATATGTGAAGTGTTCCATTTTTTTATTGTTTCTTTTCTCATTCGAAGCCATTAGATTTCTAGACACTATCAGAGTATATTTGTATGAAGATAACATTAATAATTTATAATGATATTTCTATTCCATATCGAATAAATAAATGAAATCCTACGTAATTTGGAAGATTTGTTTATTACTATTGAATAAGGAATTGCCTTTGAAGGATAAGTGAAATGTGAATAATTTTACATCCATTAACTAATTTTAATTTTAAATATTTTGATATTTTTTCCCAAAAATAACATATCAGATTTCATTTTCACAAATATGTCATTTTTAATTTGGTTGTGAATTGAGCTCACTTTATATAAATATAATAAATATATATATATATATATATTTAATTTTGAATTATCTAAAAAAATCTAAAGATGAATTTGAATTTAAATTTAATTGTAGATTTAAGACACCTTAAAAAAAAATAGGAATCAATTCTCTGCTGAAATTTACATTGAGAATTAAAAATAGATGATTCTGTCTTTTAGTATCTAAAACCTAAAAATTTTCTAAAACACTTTCATCATGCAAACAATATAAATCAATTTATATCACTAGCAATAAGTTTCATGCCTTACACATCATTTTCATGAATACGATTTGTCTATGTAATATTCATTAACTTATTTTTTTAATTAACACTAAATTACATTTAAATTTTTAATTAATGTGGTTGTTTTCTTAAATTAAAAATTATATATGTGTGTGTGGAAATCACGACAAACATCATGGGTGAAAATGTTATAATGAGTTTCATACATTATAATTTTCTTGAGTATATACTAACACAACAACATTAGCAAATTTCGTTGATATATGTTGATTGGAATAATTTTATTCCTTTTAATTCCTCTTTTATGAAACATACAATCCATATATGATAGGATAATCCATTTAGTAAGATCACATGAAGATTCACTTAACTTTTTTTATAAGATAATCACAATCATTTGTTTCATAAATATATATACCAAAAATATGCCATTTGTTATTTTATAATTGGTATGATAACTTGGTATTTGTATTAGGTAAATCTGAAAAAAGTAAACATAGATTTAAAAATGCAATGGAGTTAATATTTGACATTCCATGATGGAATGGAGATGACCAAGATGTGTCAACACCCTTGATTTATGAACATAAGTTAACTATTTTGGTAAAAAAATATAGCATTTATTGACCTAACAAATCTATATACACAGTTTTCATATGGCACAATGAAAATTTATGTCAATTTTTTTTTGTAAGCTACGATAGTTCATTCCTTTTCTATTTATAGAAGTAAGTTCCATATACAAAGTCTTGGTGGCCTCAACTTTCCCGCATGGGAAACTAAGTCTGTTGGCCACCTTAGTCTGTTATAAGCCATCTAGTAGCAAAATTGTACCAGTCTTTCCACCCAAGCTAAATGCACCTCACATCTAGATACATTGTTCAAGATTCTAACTGACATATAACACAAGAAAAGTAAATGCTATACGCTAAAAAACCCAGTAGAAATTGGAAGGTAAAAACACTTATTCCTTTTAATCATATTTATTAGATTCCACAATAGCCGGTGCAATAGCCGAGTTGCCTGGCACCGGAGACAGCTTCATCATTCATTGTTGGATCTCATCGAGCTTTCTATCCTGCATAAACATCATAATTTGTGAATTCTTCATGTCCTTTTTGAGGTTGGAAATGCCTTGGGCTATTTCCACCATCTCCCTCGCCACCTGTTCCAGGGCTCTGGCAAACAAAGGCTTCATGACCTAGTATATGTGAATGATTTGTTTGAATAACGTCATCCTGCCCTGGTGTGCCTTGGGTTAGGAACTATATCCCCCCATTCTTCCATTTCTGGCTTAGAGTCTTCTTCCATGATGCTGTCCTCCATCTCTTGGATCAGCAAACGAATTTTGGCATCCATCCCTTCTCTGTATGCTCGAGCTGCCTCCTTGACCACCACTTTAATGGATTTCCTACCTCTTCTTGGCCCTACTGTATCCCCAGTGGTAGGAATTTTTTAGCTGACTGGCTCTTGCGCCCTCTACCCCCCGGCCCCGCCAAGGCGAGCCATCTCTTCATTTACTGACTCATGCTTACAATTAACAACTGAAAAAGTTAGTTTTCTAGGGTCTTTGGTCTTCTTGTCTTCCAGCATATCCTTTTTTCTAAGCCTTCCCACCCTGCTCCAGCCCTCCCCGTCTCTCTGGGGAGTCGTGGTTCTCTCCCATCGTCGACTAAGGGTGGTGGCCAAGCCATCAACCAACCTGTTATAGACATATTTGGGCACTGCAACCCCAATCATATATGTCGATAAACCAAGGGCTCTTTAACCTCTAAAAGTGTTGTTTCATACCCTAAGGATCATGGTCAACTGATTACATCATTTCCCAGAAGTTCCACCTGAAAACCCACTCAAAACTGGCCAAAATTAGACCATACTGACTCCGCCATGGTCAAGGTGTGATGCATACTGGCTGCTACACTAGCTAGGTGTGATGCATACTGAAAGAGCCTTTTGTGGGGTGCAATGAGCAAGAATACACAAATGGTAGAGATAGTTTGCTAAGTGGATACCTAGGGAATCTTCTAGAAACTTCTCATATGACACTTGCCTCTCTGAATTCACCTAGGGATGAGTAAGAGATCAAAGAAATCTCCAAGTCGAACCAAGAACTATCAGTGGAATGACACTAATCAAAAACCCAGAGCTAACTCACACCCTTGTAAGAAATCTATAAATGGATCCCTCATCTGAGAGATCTAGAGGCTAGAATTTTTCAATTTGTAAGGAAGTGTTGTTGGTTTCTCTTTGAGAAGGAACATTGTATTGTTGGGAGATCTTGAGGTGAAGAGGGCTTTGATGCTGGGTCAGATAGTTGGGTTGTAATCCTCTCTTCTACTATTAATAAAGTTATTTGAGTTTTCCTCCATATAATCGTGTATTTGTGAATCTTGTTATTTGTGAATGCAATTGTATGGTCAATGTATTTCTGATTCTGCATTGTTTATGGTATTATAGATTGAGATGCTTTGATGGTGTTTTGTTGCTTTGCCTCTACATGTATTCTCTAAAGCGGGACAAGGTGGAGAGGAGTGGCAAGCTCTATCAAGGGAGAGAGGAAACAAGCAAGGAGCCAAGCGGAAGATCCAGGTTAGTCCCCTTTGCTTCTCTCTTATCTATCATACATAAAGGAAATCGCAATTTGCTTTGATTGTTTGTTTCTAAGATAGCTACCTGTCATAGTTGGACTAGCAGATCAAAAAGACACTAGTTTTCTTGGAAACAAAATGGCAACTCCACTGGGGAGCGATTAGTTAGTTTGTTTGTTATTGTTGTTTTCTTTATAAACTACAGACAGAGCCTAAAGTTAGCCAGCTAGCCTTCGAACTACTCTTGCTATGCAACTGCAAAGTAGATGAATGCTACTTCAGTTAATCTCCGGGTTAGTTTATGAACTGAACATTTGACTTGCAAACATCCTAAGTTCCCTTGTGGTAGCTCAATAACCTCTTAAGATCATACGCCTGTACTTTGTTTTTACTATCCATCATAGCTCAATTGAAATAATTGAACTTAGCTGCAAATTTTTGAGCAAAAACCCAACTCAGTTTCACTCCCTGGCCCATCGCACTATCTGTAACTGGCAGCCTGTATGCATCACAACTCCCATGTGTTGTAGGTGAGATGCATACCTGTTTCCCTGAAGGACAGGTGCGATGACTGAGTGATACTGTTTCTTTCTTTTGAATTTGGTTTTTCCTCCTTGTTTTCAGTTCTATTCAGTAGTTTTGCTACTTATGATCAGTATCTCATTGCTGAAGCCTCCTTCCTTTACATTATTCAACATCCATTGATTAGGATTTGTAAATTTTATTTATTTATTTTTCATCATTTACAATCCTTCTTTGTCAAAAGTAACTTAATCGAACTGTTGTTTTTTGATTCAAAAGTGTCATAACTATCATTTTGGGTCAAGAAGAAGAGTGTCGTAAAGTCTTCCTCCTCTAGATAGTCGATTGTACTTTGTCATTGTATTTGATTTGAATTGTTAATATTTGAAGTGTCGAAAGCTGTTTTCCATTCGAAATCGAAAGTGTTGTTTTAGTCTTCCTTTCATTTTGAAAAGAAATTGTTGAAATGTTGCTTTGAAGAAAATGGTTCAGATCTGTACTTAGCTTTCTTTTTTGGCACTCTCACATTAAGGAAACAAAAAAAAAATACATGCATTTGCATTTGCATTTAGACTGTATGCAGAAAATGATTTAGGAAAAGTACATTTAGTGTGTGCTCTTTACTCTCTGTTGAATGAATCGTTATCTTCTTTCCTTAGTAGCTAGGATTTTCATTGCTAAAAGAAAATAAATGACTGTTTATCATTTTAGATTGCATATTTAGCAATTTTACATCTACATCATGCAGTGAACCTTGAAAGACAAACTTCTAAACAAGATCAACTCTAAAATAAATCTCAATGAACATAAAAACACTTTGGAACCTAACGCAACACATCTAGAAGTCTAGGCTAGAGACGTGTTTCGGCATTGTAAAACCTGGTAACTATCATTTTGATTGAAGGTTGGGTGATTCCTCCTCTTTGATATGACAAGTGCTAGTATGAACTTGTGCTCCCCGTACCGTCAAGTATATATTGGGAGACCACAATAGGCTAATATCCTTTAGCCATAGGAAGCCATGCCTACTTCCCTATCAATCGCAATGCACTGAACACAACATATGGGAAGATTGACTACCGTACGTAAAGTCCTTGGTAATTTCTCTTTAATTTACTGTCAAGGTGTATATTGCAGTTTTGTGATTGGTTTGGTAATCCCTCTGTCTAGATTTCCAGAGTAGTCACTTTCGTTCCTTTTCGACTCCTTAAAAGAAAAGGTCCATCTGAGCACTTGTCACTTCGAGCTCATTAGAAATCAAAGGTGACTAGAGTCATCTTTAGCTTTTTCTCAAATCTTAAAAATTGAAAAAGCAAAGTTGTGCCAAAGCATCTTTAAAATTTATTTAATATGGTATAACATCCCTGTTCCTTCGTTGATCCTAGGTTGAGATAATGGAGTCCATCAATCAAGGATACCCCTTGGCGGGAATCCTAGCCCCTTCTCTTCTTGGGGAGATATTGGTGCTCCATATATGGCTACATTGTCCCTTCCAGGAATCACAATCGGCCTACCAATATGGCTATACTCAACCTCAATCATTCAAAACACTGTGATTCCTCAGCAATCGAATCAGCAACCAAATGATACTAAAGTTGTCCCTTCACCTTCTACTTCGCTTGTTTCTCCCTCCCCTTCTTCCTCTTCGCTTGGTGAAACTAGTGATACTAAAAGCCAAGTAGTTGAGAAGAAGAACAAAGGGAAGGAGAAGAAGAAGAAGAAGTCAGTCAAGCAAGGGGGCAACCATGAATCATCCAGTGAAAATCCACACACCAAGCTTTCCAAACCCAGATCTCCATGCATAATTTGCAAAGGAAACCATTTTCATCGAGATTTTCCTTGCATTCTGTGGATCTTGAGAGACTGGTCTTCCCGTTCACACCATCTGGTGTCATCAACCTCTGGTAATCAGATTGACAACACACCATCAACTAGTGAAAATAAAATCAATGGAAAGAAAGGAAAGGTCAGATTCCCATGTAGGTTGGGTGAAGGCGATCATGCTCTTCACTGTTGTCCTTTTCTGGACGAAGCCAAAAGTGTCTTGGATAACCATCCTGCTTCACTGCAGCGACTTCTGCCTGGATACAAGAAACTTTTACCAGGTCCATCGCTACTTGAAAATCTGACAGACATAACTCAATCGTCAGTCGAAATGCTTATCGTTGAAAGTAAACATTCTGAGTCCATACTACACCAAATTCAATAGGTTGAGATGGCAGTCGACCTAGTCTTGCCTCCAGAAGGTCCACCTTTAGATGACACAATTTCCGAAGAGAACTACAACGACACCATTCAAATTATTTTTGTTAATACAGAGTTTGATGAACTTGGGGGCAATCCACCCGTTCCTTTACAACGGGAGGAAAATTCCCCAGTTCAGGAGGTTCATCCGGTCGTTTACCCAGTACCTCCTCCAAGTAGTCTAGTCATTTCCTTCGATTGGAATCAACTAGCAAGAACCTGCCTTGCATCTAATGTACCATTATGAATCATAGTACAAGATTACAAAATCATTGTGTCTGGTACTATCATAGATGAAGGTGCTTCAGTGAGTATCCTTTCCTCAAATACTTTGAAAGTGCTTGGTTCACCATCGCTTATGCTTGTCACTCAAAATTTGCCAGGCTTTAACAAAGGAACTAGTCGACCATTAGGATCCTTTCGATGTTGTCGATAACTTTGGAAAGGAAAACCGTTCACTTGAACGTGAAGGTAGTCCAACTACCATTAGATTACAATCTAATCCTTGGGCGTGACTATGTTTATAGCATGGAAGCTATTGTTTCCACACTCTTCCGAGTGATGTGTTTCCCACATGAAGGCAAAATGATACAACTTATCGACCAGCTTTCATTTCTCGGATCAAACACAACTAAAAGTCAAACATCATCCTTGAATGGTCTCTTTACATCAAGAATGTCTCTCCAACCTTCATTTCATCCACCTAATTACCACAAGTAGTCTGGTGAATGTAATGAAACTCAGGAAGCATGCACCCTGATCTACTTCAGCAGACAAACCTAGCTAAAAAGATAGATTTGCCTCATAGGTTATGTCATTGGAAGATCACACCATTCACCTTTGTCTATGGGCAGAGCCAAGGAAGTGTTTTTGTCTAGCCACTGACAGAAACAATCCTTCCTAACCGCAAGGACTTCCATATGGTGACCTGGAAACTCTTCTTTTCTCCACGCCTAGGGGCATGTAAACCTTTTTATGAAAGCAAAAGACGACCAATTTAACAAGTAGCATTTTTATCTTTTTAGCTTTTTAGTGTTAACTTCTTAGGTCGGGTAGTTAGTCCAGAAACATCTGCACACCAGATGGACCAAAGGAAGGGTTTTGCCTCGACAGAGAACAAAACCATCCTACCTAACCTCAGTAGTTCCTTAGCTTCTAGTATAGTTAGATTTTTAGTTTGGTCATTTCTAGCCTACATAAAATGGCATGAGCAAAGTTTCACATGGTGCAAGCTCGCTAAAAAATGGACCTACTAATAAGAGGCATCTTTAAACAACTGGCACAAGCAATGTTTCCATAAGGTTCAAGATCGTTAAAAAATAAACCTGCCACTGAGCATAGTTTCTCCCGATTTAAGCTCTTTAAAAAATGAATCCACCTTCATTAAACGACCTCTGTGATTGTTATGCTATCAGCCTTTTGAACCTTGGTTGTGTTCTTCCATCACCTCCATTCTCCTGACCAATCATATGCTTCCACTTGATTATCTACCCTTTTGAGGAACAACTGTGATGAGTGGTTTTGTTAGCCACCCTCTTCACACTACCATGTTTTGAGAAGTTCCAAACTTACTTGGAGCTAGTTGCTACCTGGAAAAACCACTCGTTCCTCAAAAAACAAGTCTCTTTTAAGCTTTTTTAGACTCGCTAAATATGAAAAGATTGTCAAGCTATTGGCCTTTCCAGCTTGTTAAAGTAAGGATAAGTGCCATCCCTCCTGTGCATTTTAATCTTCTGGGACCTGAGGGATTATCAAACAAAAGATCGAGCGCTTGTCTTTTTCATCTCGCTAAAGCGATCGAATAGTCATCCCTTTCATATTATTTTATACTTTTTCGGACCTAAGGGATTATGCTACGAAAAGGGACCACTGGAGTTTACTTTTCATCCCTTTTCAATCTCTCTAAACATGAAAAGGACCATGTTATCCTTGTCATTAAACTCGTTAAAAAAATAGCAACAAACTCGTGCATCCAAACAAGAATGAGTTTCACTATTGCTAGGCTTTCTAAAACAGAGCTACAAGTTTTCCCGATGGGAAAATTATATAACACGCATATGTTATCCTCCTCAAGCATGACAAAAATAAAGAGGTACTAGTTAGTAATAATTGGGGAAAAAGGGAAGAAAACTTGAAGAACTTCAGTGATAGCAGGTCACTCTTGAACGTGACACTTTCACTCCATCACCATTGGTCCTCTATACCATCCATTTTTGGGGTTAACGCCACCAATCCATTTCAGTGTCACCGATATGTACAAGAGAAGTAATTCAGAGAATTCACAACCTAGCTAATGCCTCATCCACTGCAACAGCTTCACCCTCCATTTTTCATTACCGCCATTCCTGAACCTTGTATCATCAGATCGTTTTCACCTCCAGAAAAACATTTGCTTCGTTTTGTGAGGTAGATGTGGGATACATCAAGACCCTCCTACGAAGAGTCACTTCTTGTTGACATCAGCTCATTATCCAAGAAGTTTACTTAGAAACAACCCTTTCAGTACTTTGAAGCTTGCATGCCTCAATGCCAAGTTTCTCACTTATGGTGACAACCTTACATCAATGGCATTCGACCGAAAGATTTTACATGGTATTCAACATCAACTCATATATTCACACCACGTGAATTGTATTGTAGTACCTTGAGGGTCATTATCATTATCATTGATTCGTCTCATGCCTGTTAACAACTTACATCATTGGCTGGTAATCAGGCATTGTCTTTCAATGTTCGACTTCAGAACATCTTTTCACATGGATCGACTTGTACGTCGGGTGAAGATTGATCGAGTTTGAAGACCCTGGATCTAGTTTCATCCATCTGGGCTGCGATATATTCAAGAAAATAAAGACATCAAATGTACACAGAAGCTACACAGATGATCATCCAAGCTAAGGGATGCTGACTCTACATATAAAGAATCACCAGTCTGCAACTGCAAATGGTTATCTGTTCCATGTACATGAAAATGAATTTATAAAGCTGAGCATTGAAATGCCTACCTCAGCTAGATCATGAAAATAATATGATGATGATGTATTGTATTGTATCTTATATAGGTCACCTTCCAGCTCGAATACCTCGGATCCTCATGATAAAGCATTTCACCCGACATCAGAAGATTTATGACCTCATGCTTTAGGGGGCAATTGTTATAGACATATTTGGGTACTGCAAACCCAATCATATATGTCAATAAACCTAGGGCTCTTTAACCCCTAAAAGTGTTGTTTCATACCCTAAAGGATCATGGTCAACTGATTACATCATTTCCCAGAAGTTCCACCTGAAAAACCACTCAGAACTAGCCAAAACTAGATCATACTGATTGCTCCATGGTCAAGGTACGATGCATACTGGCTGTTACACTAGCCAGGTGTGATGCATATTGAAATAGCCTTCTGTGGGGTGCAATGAGTGAGAATACACAAATGGCAGATACAGTTTGCTAAGTGGATACCCAGGGAATCTTCTAGAAACTTCTCATATGACACTTTCCTCTCCGAATTCACCTAGGGATGAGTAAGAGATCAAAGAAATCTCCAAGTGGAACCAAGAATTATCAGTGGAATGACATTAATCAGAAACCTAGAGTTGACTCACACTCCAAAACATCTATAAATGGATCCCTCATTTGAGAGATCTAGAGGCTGGAATTTTGTAATTTGTAAGGAAGTGTTGTTGTTTTCTCTTTGAGAAGGAACATTGTATTGTTGGGTGATATTACTTTTAATGAGGTGAAGAGGGCTTTGATGCTGGAGGATGATGTTGGGTTAGACAACTAGGTTGTAATCCTCTCTTCTACTATTAATAAAGTTATTTGAGTTTTCCTCCATATAATCGTGTATTTGTGAATGCAATTGTATGGTCAAAGTATTTCTGATTTTGCATTGTTTATGGTATTATAGATTGAGATGCTTTGATGGTGTTTTGTTTCTTTGCCTCTACAGGTATTCTCTAAAGTGGGGCAATGTGGAGAGGAGGGGCAAGCTCTATCAAGGGAGAGAGGAAACAAGCAAGGAACCAAGCGGAAGATCCAGGTTGGTCCCCTTTGCTTCTCTCTTATCTATCATATGTAAGGGAAATCACAATTTTCTTTGATTTTTTGTTTCTAAGATAGCTACCCATCTTAGTGGGACTAGCAGATCGAAAAGACACTAGTTTTCCCAGAAACACAACCTATCCTTCTCAAGATTTTCATCCTTAGTTTCCCAGGACTGGCCCTTTGTCTTCAGATTAACCTCCCTGGGCATGCCTATGCTCTGGCTGCTATTAATCAGTTGATCGAGGTCATCTCTCTGCCTCTCCTCTTTTTTCTCCAACCTTCTTTGACACAATCCCTTCCCAACGTGCCCCAGCTTACCCCCCTCCTTCATCATACTATTCTTTTCAGACTGAATTGCAGAAGGTAAGCGAGAGAAAATATACCCGAAATTGAGCTCGGCCATAGATGTCCTCGACGCTTGCACTGCCCTGCTCCCTCTTCTCTTCACTGCATTCTGTGCTCTCTCCCAAATCTTGCCACCCTCATGTATCCCTTTCCACTTACCCTACATCCCATCCCACTACAGTTTTTGTTCTTGCCACCCTCTCTCTGCATACTCATGACACATTTCCCCCTTGATATTTCCACAGTCATGTAGGATGCCACGATGTCTGGCTGATCCAACTTGAGGATAGTAGGCAGCCATCCTGACTGTCCTCTCACTTGCTCTATCTTTGTGCTCGTACTCTCCCACTTCATCACCCCGATCGGGGGCCACCTGTGCCTGTTATATTGAGTTCGTGTCTTCATGGTAGTCTTGGACAAGGATTGCCTTGAGGGGCTCTAGTCTGGGCTCCTCAAGTTGTGGTGGCTATATACTATCTAGATTGCCTCTTTGCTCATTGCTTCCGTAGTTAGCTAGGAAATCAACTGCCCTATTGCCTTCCCTTCTTACATGATTTATGATCATATATTTAACCCGCTTTATCAGGTCTCCCGGGTCTTGGACTAGGCTAGCCATCCTCCAGCTTTTTGCAATCTTGTCCCAAGTCTTACCATTATTAAGTTTCCTCATCATATCTATAACAAGTTGGGAGTCTCCTTCTACGTCCAGGTGGTTATATCCTATTCTTATTGTTGTTCGTAATCCTTGATAGTCTGTTATAAGCTCTACTTCATTGTTGCTCATGATACCACCATGGGCTGAGTATACCCATCTTGTTCTGCCTTGGTCATCCTAGAAGATGCCTCCAAGCCCCACCGGTCCCAGGTTGCCTTTGGAGGCCGCATCGAAATTTAGTTTTATGAAACCTGTAGTAGGGCATGAAAAATTGAGAGGGCTTGTTCTGTTTGGGCCAGCAAGTTTCCACATCTAGGAAGCTACCATTTAATGATCTAGGTTTAGCTTGGCCAGGATCTGTTCTTCTTTGAGTGTTCTCTTCCAGTCCTCTTGGCTCCATGCTTCTTCTAGAATGGCTTCTCTGATATGACCCTGGGTTCTTTTCCAAACTTGCACTTGAGTCAGCTCTTTGTTTTGAAAGATTCTGTGGTTTCTTTCTTTCCATACCATCCACAAGTTCAGACAGACAGCTAGACTCCATGCTCTTCTCACCATTAGGCTATTAAATTGTCCACACCCTCATTGATTGATTGTTTCTTTGATGTTTTGGGGTCTCTGTTTAGCCTTCCAAAGAGCCTCCTGATGTCTTCCCATTATTGCTGCGTAAAATGATAAGAATTCATTAGGTGTTCAGTCGTTTCCTGGTCCTATTCACAGAGACTACATCTGGGTGGACACTGAATTCCACACTTTTGTAATTGATCCCAGGTCAGAATTCGGCCCTTGCACATTACTTAAAGGAAGTGAGTCACTTTTGGCCACCAATTTCCCTGCCAAATTTGTTTCCATAGGGGCTTCAGGTCATCTTGTTCCTACTCCATGGTGAGATTATAGGCTTCTTTGATCGTGAAAGTTCCTTTCGTTGAGTGACCCCATCTCAGTATTTTTGGACATATTTTGATAGCTATTTTCCTTGTCTTCAATTCTTTTATAGGCCGCCCTCTTTATTCTGCATCTATAGTTCTATCCCATTCTTCCAGATTTTTCCAAGTTCTCCAGTACTCCTCTATGTGTTCTTCCTTCCAGAACTCACTAACATAATTTAAGCCCTCCTCTTTGGCCTTCTAGAAGGTGTTTTCTAGACCCTGTATACCATTCAGTTTCTCCCTCTACTGCCAGGCTTCTTCCCAGAATTTAGCTGATCTTCCATCCCTAATTTCCTAGAAGGCATGCTTGGATATTATGTCTCTGTTCTAACTTGCCAGGTTCCAAATTGTAGAGCCTCTTGGAATTTCCCTATGTCGTAAAAGTTCTTCTATTTTTACTAGCCCATGTTGTATTTCTTTATCCAAATTCATTTCCATAGGTCTCCTCCTCCCGCCATCCATCTCCGCCAGAGTTTAGCCCCCATTATTTGGTTCATAGTGTAGGGATCTCTTACTCCTAGTCCCCCTTTGTCTTTACTCTTGATTAGGCCTTGCTAGTATATCAATGACCATTTCTTCTATTGCTTCTGTCCTCCTCAGAGGAATTATTCGAAAATCTCCACCATTTTGGTGCATGCTCCTTTAGGGGCTATCGTTGCTGAGAGTTGGTAAATTAAAATTGCTTGTAAGACTGCCTTGACCAAGAGTACTCTTCCTGATAGATTAAGGGTTCTGAAGGACCAATTTGCCAATATGCCAGTGATTTTATCAATGGTTTGTTGCCAATTCACCATCTTTAGAGGATTCAAAGCTAGGGGGGTGCCAAGATATTTGGTGGGAAAGTCGCCTGAGCAGAATCCCAAAATTATTGTCAGGTAAGTTTTCACATTTCTGGTTGTGTTGAAGAAGTATGTGCAAGATTTCTCTTTGTTGATTTGAGTACCCGATGCTTCCATGAAGAGTTCCATGATACCTTTCATTCTTTTTACTTCCCTGAGTGATACTGCACAGAATAGCATAATGTTGTCAACAAATTGTTGACGAGTGATCGGTAGATCATTCCCCTAAATTTGGAGCCCTTCGATTTTTCTTTCCTGCATTTCCTTTTTAATATATCTCCCCAGCCCTTTCACCGCAATGATGAAAAGGAAGGGAGACAAAGGGTCCCCCTGCCTTAAACCTCTAGAGGCGTTGAAGGTGGTAATTGGCAAACTGTTTAAGAGAATGGAAAAATTCGGGGTGGAGATCAAATCTGATATCCAAGCAATGCATCTGTTGCAAAAACCAAATGAAGCTAACATTGATTTAAGGTATGTCCAATTCAAACGATCATAAGCCTTAGAAAGGCCCAATTTGATCATCATTCCTACTTCTTTTTTGGCTTTCAGAGAGTTCACGACTTCTTGTGACGCTATCATACCATCCAGAATTTGACGACCTTCCACAAATCCTATTTGTTCTGGGGATATAATGCTGGAAAGGATGGGCTTAAGTCTTTTGTCCAGAAGCATTGTAATATTTTTATAGATTACATTACAAAGGGTGATAGGTCTAAAACTTGGGGATTCCAACTTAGCAGTTTTAGCGATAAGAGACAAAAGAGTAGAGTTTAAGCCTGGACATACCTTTTGGTTTCTTCGAGATTCTTCAACCACGTCTAGAATGTCTTGCCCTAATAATTTCCACCCTGCTTGGTAGAAATCAGTTGTGAAACCATCTGGTCCGGGAGCTTTATTCTTCTTCATCCCTTTCATGACCTCTTCAACTTCCTCCATGGTGGCTTCCCTCATAAGAGCTAGGTTTTGGTCTCAGGTAATCTTACTTCGTATCTCATTGCAGATTCTTGCAATAGCTTCTCTTTTGTCCTCTTAGGGTTCCATAAGGAGGTCTTTGAAGTGGTTGACTAGTATCTATTCCATTTCCTCATGATGAGTTAGGTGTGTCCCTTTTGCGTTCTTTATAGAGAATATTCTATTTCTCTGTCTCTGTTGTATCATGGGCTGATGAAAGAACTTTGTATTTCTCTCTCCCTCTTTTAACCAATTCACTCTTGATTTTCATTTCCAGAGAATCTCTTCTGGTTTCCTTCTTTCTTCAATTTGGCTTATCAGAACCCCTTCCTCTCTAGCTAGTTCCTCGCTTCTGCCTGCTGTTATGATTTCTTGTTGAAGCCTCCTCATTTTCTGGTCTAATTGTTGCTGGTCCTTAAAAATATTCCTGAATTCTTCTTTGTTCCATTTTTTTATTTCCTCTTTTAGTTCCTTCAATTTCAGTTAGAAGGTCTGCATTCTACTCCTTCCTCTCCGTTGGATTTGTTTCCACCATTCTTCCACTTTCGTCATAAACTTCTGGTCTCTGAGCCAGAAGGCCTCAAACCTAAAAGGGAACTTTTTGGGGCTATCTTTGAGGTCGATTTCAAGTTTGATTGGCCAGTGGTATGAACCCATTCGTGGAAGGATCACGGCTTCAATGAAAATATCCCTGTTTATTATTTGTTTTAATATAAGGAATCGATCTAACTGCGAGGCAATTTGGTGTGTACCGCTTCTTCTGTTGTTCCATGTGTGAATCCCATTATCATTGGAATATCCACCAATATTTTTTCAGTAATCATCTCCCCGAAAGCTTCCATATCTGAGTCTGCCCTTCTGAGACCTCCTATTTTTTCACTTAGTGATGTGATCATATTGAAGTCAACTCCTGCAATCCATGGATTTTCTAGGAAGAGACTCCGAATTTTTTCCAAGTTTTGAAGGAAAATCTTGCGTTCTCTAGGGATAGGTGGTCCATACACTCCTATGAGGATGACCCATTCCTGTGATCCAATGTTCCTAAATTTCCTAGAAAGAATTTGAGGTACACTTACCCAGTCTTCAAATTGAACCTCCTCTGGGTTCCAGAGTATTGCCAAGCCCCCAACACTTTCGATAGCATCCTGACCTATTATCTTGTAATGCAGTTTAAATTTTTCCATAATGTCTTTTAGTTTCTGTTCACTGATATTTGTTTCTTGGATAATCATTATATTAGGCTTATCTCTCTTGAGTCTCTCCTTCAAGTATCTTTGCTTCCCCTTACTATTCAATCCTCTAATATTCTAGGTTGTAATTATCATTTTAACAATTTGAGGGGTTGTTGGAATACCTCTGACAAAGGCACAGCTCTTCCCGAATTCACCAACATTTCACCAACCATTTGAATAGATTCACTCAGGGATCTTCTACCCCGTTTTCTTCCTCCCTTCCCTAAATTACCTATTTCTGTGTTTTGTCCCCTTTGTGATCCTAGATGTTTTGGTTGACTGATTGTGATTTCCCCTCTTTTCTCCTTATATCTTTGGAACATGTCTTTGTATAATTTCTTCTAACCTTCTGGGATGGAAATTTCTTCCAGATACCTCCATTCTTGTAGTAGTCTCTTCATGACTTGCTCCTCTTCACTACCTTTGTCCTTCTGGGGGTCCATCACCATTTGGATCTGGTCTTGTGGATTTTCTGTCCTTTCCCCTTCCTTTTCCATCTCCATATTTACTTGTGTCTTATTTTTCCCTTTGTCAATCTTTTTAGGTTTTGTTATTTCTTCACCGTTGTCTTCGCCATCCTCTTCCATTTCCACTTCTTGTAGACCCGTGAACTTGTTTTGGTTTACCTAAGTTGAATCCTTAGAAAGTTGTTTCTAATTCATCGATCCTTTTTAAGGTTTTTTCCAGCGATGAACTTCTGTAAAGCCTTCATCTTCTTCCTTGCCCGTGTCCTCCTCCTTCTTCGATTCTTCCTCCTTACTAGTTTCCAGTGATGCTCTGGCTGCGTTCTAGGGGAAGGATCTGAAAAGGTGATTGTATTCATGACATTCTCTGCAAAAAAATGGAATGTGGTCGTAATCCACTAGTTGTTGCCAAATCTCATCATGATATTCCACCTCAATATAGTCTGGAAGTGGTTCCGTGATATTCATGTAAGCACAGATCCTTGCATAAGATGTATATCTGCCCTTCCTGGTGGTGTCGGCTACTTTGATGAAGGTCCCATTTGAGTTCTTGATGCCTTCCAGGATTTCTAGGTCCCAAAACTCAATTGGGATTCCAAACAGCTGGACCCATATTGGTGCCACTAACATTTTTTCCTTATCTGGGTTGTAGCATTCTTCCCAATGTCTCATAAAGAGACCTACGTTGTTAAAGAAATAGGGTCCATCATCAAAAATCCTCTCCTTATCTTCCAAGTTAGAGAAAATGATGGTAAAGAAGCCCCTAGCACCTAATTTTAGGTCAATATGTCCCTTAGCTTTCCATCTCTGTTGTATCCATTTTTCTGGTTCTTTCTTTGATGGCCACGATCCTAAAAACTTGCAGATCAGAGCATGGTCTTTCATATATCCTCTGTACTCTTCTAGTTTGTTATTTGGGACAACAAACCTAGGTTATTTGCCCCTCTATGTAGACATCTGTTTCCCAACCCAACTTGCCATCGAGCCCCCATTACAGTTGCATCCTTACTCCGTTTTCCTATGAGTCTGTTCAATCCATTCTTTCTTGTCTCGCCTACCATTATGTTTTTGTAGGAGAGGATCTCTCCCCCCATCTGATTCTGTCATTTCTTTGTCAGTCCAGCCTATGCTCAATCCATCTTCCCCAGCTGTCTCGTGACTCTTCCTTGCCCTGATCTAGTGTAGGTGGCTGCAGACTTTACTTGTATCTTTCCCAGGGCTTAGGTCCACCTAAGGCAAACCCTGCGAAAAACCCTAACCCTATTTGCTAAACCTCATCGCTACCCTTTGTCCACAAAATTTATGTCAAGTTTTGTTTAAATACATTAATGTAAATAAATTTATATCAGAATCAAATTTTTTAGGGAAATTATTTTTCTTAAAAAATAATAAAAGTTTTGTTTAAGTAAATTTAATGTAGATGATTTTAACTCACATTAGTGTTATTAATTTTATTTAAAAAATGACTAAATGCTTCATGTGTTCAACTTTTCTTTCATGAATTTAAAAACCATCTTCATATAAAAGGTATTGGATATGATTTTTTTCATTCTAATCCATTAGAGGTGATAATCATGAGATCCTCTTAACTTAAATAATAACTTAGACCTTTCACTATATTATATATATATATATATATATAATATAATATATATATATATATATATATATAGTATATATATTTTTTTTTTTTTTTTTTTATGATAGCTACATTTAGAAGTGACTTACGAGAGGTTATGATATAATTTAGATCTTTAATATAAATGCTTTTTTCATACAAGTATATTAGGTGGAAATTTTTACGGAAGAAAAATTATATGGATACTTCTTGTAATATAATCTATATGTTTAGAGCTTAATATTTAAATTTCTCCTTTAATATATGTTTTTTGGGATTAAAAAACTATTTTTAATAATCTAAGTTAGAATATAAGTCTCGGATATTAAATTTACTTCCGTGTAGTATAATGGTTTTGTAAATGGTTCTTATCATCTAAGTCATGGTTAGAGAAAATAAACACCATGGATTTTACTCATAAAGCATTCTTTGTTAGCTAAAAACAATTTGTAAGCCATCTAGCCACAATACATACACTAAATATGCATTTTTTCCCCATCAAAATATTAGGGTCATAATTTCATAGATTATGGGTGAAAAGAATTATTATTTTGCAATAAAACAAGGTTTTAAAACCTTATACTGTGATTTTATTTGTAATACATATTTTTCTACTAAAAGGAATAATTGAATGATATTGAACCAACCAACAATACCTAGAGATGGAGCCTTTTCCTTCTCGAAGGACTATGGAAATGAATTCCAGAATTAAAGCCAATATGGCTTCTTGTTCCCTAACCATGTTTTAGGGTCCTAACAATTTCTTTTTCACTTATTTATGTTTTCTTGGGTTTAGAAAACATCTATAAGGTCTTAATACCTAATAAAAATTGTGAAGGTAGAAATTTTTTCATAAAGAATGACTTAGGGAAAGGATGATTATTTGTATGTTGAAAACCATGTTGTTTTCTTAAATGTTAAAATAGATAAGGTCACACATTTTCCATTTTCTTTGAAAAAACATGAAATTAGAAGAGCCAACAATATATACCAATTTAGTCCCCAATATAAAATAAAAAGATATATATCATAACATATGTATAACCAATATATTCTAATAAAACATTAACAACATGAAAAATAGAAGACATAGAAATATGAATCCCAAAAAATAAATAAGAACATTCATATAACCAATATATTCTGAGAAGGCCTTGACCATAAAATAATTAAAATACATAGTAAGATGTAGGTTCAATGATAGCCATCAGTGGAGAAGTATACAACAACATTTCTATCAAGGATATACTATGACGAAAAGGAAATAACATGTGTGTAAATCAATACCATAAAAGTAACGAAATAATTTGAAAGAAATATTATCAATATAGTAAGACAAAAATACGATAAACAAATATGTTATGTCCATTATTGATAAGTTATAATAGAAAAGACCTCACCCCACTCCCCTCCACCCCAAAAAAGGGAGCTCACTTGGAAAGCCCGTAGAAATGTAAAGTAAGCATGAGTATGTTGTCCATGTTCAAAGCCTAATTTTCTTACCTATGACCACATATTAGGGATAGATGTGGTTTACCTAGGATTATAGTGGTAGTTGTCAAAATGATCTCTATGTCACATGAGTACAAGATGGGCCCAATTGCAAATATGTTTATACATCAATAAAAAGAATATGTTAAAATAGAAAAATATAATAATTGAAAACAAAATGATGCATATCCATTATTCAAAATTGTTATTATTTTCTATGATAATAATCACTAATTAAAAAAGTTGCATGAATATGTCCATATAGTTTAGATATTAAAAGGAATCAACTAATCCAATTTTCTTAACAATTCGTTAAAATAGGCATTGTTCAAACTTCACTAACAATACAACATCATCAAGATTAATGGTGATAAGTAGTTAGCATTACCATTAAACATGAATAATTCTACTTACATAATGAAATTTCAATTCTTTGTTTTCACAGGTTGACCAAGATCATTATTCCTACCACCTCTAACATGGCAACATCAAGCTATAATATTTGAAAACCCCATTAAAACAATCTAAGGTAAATTCAAAATATCAAGTGCACTTTACTGAAGAAAAATGTATTTCATAAATGTCAAACAAGGTCATTTACATGTTATTGATGTTTCCCTTTCGAAATTGACAACCATTATTTCATTGTTCGATATCTTGAGAATAAAAGATATATGTACCTTTGTTTATCACTCTATCTGAAGAACATATCCAATCAATTGTTATTAATATAACTTTTTTTTCGATCAAGTAATAATGGTGCCTTCTATTATTCATACAAGTAAAATTCATATGTTAGACGTCTTTGCAAGTGCAAAGACCCAAATAAGAACCAGCCTGTTGTGGGAATTCCATCAACAGGATCAAACCAATTCTCACTGATTTCCAAAAACTTTTAAACAAGGAGTGTTAAATGCCCATGGGCTCTTTATCATCGATTGATAACTTTAGAGCTTCCGTTAAGCTAATTGGCCCCTCTAAAAGTTGCAGAGTTCCACTAAACTTCCACTAATCCGGACCTGATGGTAATAGAAACCACAATTTAAAACAATTTGAAACCTACCCTTCTAAAGATACGTCGACACTTCTTCACCATTGATCTATTCAAGATCCAATGGTCACAACACTTCCCGACTTCAAAACTTGCTCTTGTTTTGTCAACCGTCGATCTTGCTCCACCAGATCTAGCGGCTCACACGTATTTCGGCCAGTTAACTTGCACACTCCAAATCTATCTGAAAAGTGGTTTCCCTCTCTCAACTCGTTGTTATGTGTCACTATGTGTGTGGAATCAGAGCCAACAGGGAATTACCATTTACAGTCTTTCCTCCGCCCAAAAGAACCACTTGTGGGTTTCTCTAACCTGCTTCTACTTGTTAATTGTTGGGTAACTTCCTCGCCCAAACACCATAGATCTATCTCAACTGAGAGCTATCGATCCAAAATCAATCTCCATGCCACTGCATCCTTGGGCTTCCTCTGCTGATCTCTACCATCCACTTAATCCGTTGGAATACTGATGCTAATACAATCTACGGACTACTGCCAATCAGCAAGAAAACAGTTTAAGCATCCATGTGCTCCCGCCTGTCTCCTAAGCCTGCTCGATCCATCCTGTCGATCCATCTATCCCTATCTTTGGCAGCCTAACAGAGACAATCCTCTAACTATTTGCCTAGGGGTATCAACTCCCAAACTTATTGAGTGTCCCTTTCCTTACTAATCACTCCTTCATTTTCCAGGCGATCCACTAACATATTAGCTTTTATTTTCACATGAACAAAGTTTATAGTTTTTAAGGTTTGTAGGTGGGTATAAATACGAAGAAATACCTGCGATAGCCTCCAATGTTTCAACACTTTATCCGGTGTCGTACCATTGCATATTTTCTTGGCTGCTCTAATAATTAATTTTGAATCTGCTTCAATGATGACATTGTGTGAATTTGAGTCCACCAAAATTTCTATGCATTGCGCTAAGGCCATGAAAGATCTCCTTTATTCATCCCTGTTCATATCTTATAACACCCCTACAACCAGCTAACCATGGGTTTCCCTTAGACTCTCCATCTATATTGACTTTTAAGAAACCATGTGGAGAAGGCTTCCAAATATTTATATTTGCATTTATTTGGCTCACACCCTTAATTATTCCCTATGGGCCTGTAGACTAGAAACCCAAATGCATTAGTATATACACATCTTGGGGCAGAGGAGGGTCCTTAGGAAGTTTCCACAACAAGCTTATAACTGTGTCTTTGAGCTACCTTAAAATTTGATCAATTATGTGTTGGGGTTTTCTTGTTTTGTTCTTGAAGATACTACTATTATTTTCTTTCCAAACATCCTAGATGATAAAGCCTCGAACTAGAGTGTAGGCTTTATTAATGATTTCATTCCTGGAGAAGTTTTTCCTCCAATTCTTCAAAGTGTTGGAGATGCTGAGTCTATCCCTATCAGTGTGCCTAAAGATTGAAGCCACCCATTCCCACATGGTAGAGGTGAAAGGGCGGAGGTTGAGAAGGTTATCCATCGTCTCCTCTTGTGAGCCACGTAGGTAACATTTGGATGGGCCATTGAAGCCTTATTTTAGGAGATTCTCCCAAGTTAAAATTTTCCTTTGATGAACTAGCCAAATGAATAACTTTATTTTCATCCAGTGGGGGCTCTATCAAAGATTCTTCCATACTTGATCAAGGTTTTGGTAGTTAAACCTTGTTACTACCTGTTTAGATTCTTTGAGGTTAAATTTTCCTTTAGTGTTCCTTCCCCATCTTAGTTTATTAGGAAAGGAGGATACCAAAGTCCTCCTATGCTCTAGATCCTGAGCAAGAGAGTCTGCCTGGGCTTTTAGAGGGCTCTCTTCATTGTGGCCTAGATCCTTCCAAATTCTCCACTTTTCATCGTTCCTTACCTAGTGCCAGAAGTCATTTACCATGAATAGATATTTGTTGTCGGTATCATTCTTGAGAGCTACTAATTCATCCTTAAACACGTTGGGCTCCTGTTGCAAGTTATCCTCCCAAACCTGAGCTAGGTTCCCGGCTCGGATTTCCTAGAAACTATGTTGCTGAACAATACCTTTATTTGCCCAGGTAAGGTTCCAAATGTAGGATCCCTTAATATGCCCTAACATTTGAATGTGATCCTTCTCCTACCAATTCTTGGCATATTTTGGTTTCCAAAGCTTGGCATAGAGGGTTGCGGATTCCTTGATCCACCTCCACCAGAGTTTAGCTCCCAAAACTCTGCTGAGGGTTTCATGGTTGTGAAGCCTTAAACCACCATGCCTCTTGCATTTGTAGATCTTGTCCCAGGCCACTAAAGCCCATTTCCTTTTCTCTTGTCCTCTACCCCATAAAAAATCCTTTTGTATGTTCCTGATCTATTGTTGAACTCCTTTAGGAGCAGGAAGAGCTGAGAACATGAAAACAGGAATTGCCTGCAAGACAACGTGTGTGACCACAAGGTGCCCTGCCAAATTTAAAGACCTACATGTCTATTTTTTGATCTTGTCCTAAAGTTTATTTATTATTGTCTCCCATACTCCCTTGCTTAGAGGCTTATACGTAAGAGGTATGCTTAGATACTTGGAAGGTAATCAGCCCCTTTGAAACCCAAGAATACTGGTGATGTTTCTCTGAATAGCAATGTTAGCGTTAAAGAAAAAAACTTTTGCTTTGTTGAGGCTTACCTCTGTGCCCGCTACAATATCAAAGTCATTTAAGATTTTCTTGACCACTTGGGCTTCCCTGACTGTGGGTATGCCCTGCAACATTGTGTCATCCACAAATTGTTGATAAGTATTTACCACTCCATTGAAGGTGAGTTCGATACCCTAGATTCTTCCTTCAACATTTGTCATTTTGATCGCTCTACCTAGTCCTTCCATCATGAGAACAAAGAGGAAGGGTGAGAGCGGATCCCCTTGTCTGAGACCTCTATAGGGTGTGAAGGTTCTTGAAGGAGCGCCATTGAGTAGGATGGAAAAACTGGTCATGGTAACTAGTGCCATAACCCATCTTATCTAGTTATGGTCGAATCCATAGGCTCTTAGAACTACCCTCATATAAGACCAACTTAGCTTGTCGTAAGCCTTCGCTAGGTCCAGCTGAATGATCATATCGTCTTGTTTTTTGCTTTTGAGAGAGTGTACCACCTCGTGAGCTTGGATGATGTTATTCAGGATTTGTCTTCCTTCCACATAGCCTGTTTGATCCTCTTAGATGAGAAATGGTAAAAGGGGCTTGAGTCTGTTGGCGATCACCTTAGAAATAATTTCGTACACCACATTACATAATGCGATGGGTTTGAAGCCATCTGGAGTCATGGATTTTTCCTGTTTTGGGATCAAAGCTATCAAGGAACCATTAAGAGTCTTCAGAACCTTTTTGGATCTTCTTGAGCCTTCCACCACTTCAAGGATATCCTGTTTGATTATTTTCTAGCATGCTTTGAAGAAGTCTACATTGAACCCATTCGGGCATGGAAATTTTCCATTTTTCATTTCATTGATCACTTCCCTGACCTCCTCTTCTGACACTGGCCTGTTAAGATTGTGGTTGTCCTCTCTAGTAACTAGCCAAGGGATGAACTGAGTAAAATTATTGATAAACCTAGATCTATCCAACAAAGGCTCCTCTGCTATATTGAGGAAGTGTTGAACAAGGACAGATTCCATATCTTTGTGAGAGACGAGTTCAACACTTCCTCATCCCTTAAGAATCTTTGAGATTTGTGATTTCATTGTGTGTCCTGTTATCCATGGTGGATTTATGAAATAACTTCGTGTTTCTCTCTCCCTCTCTAATCGAATACACCCTTGATTTCTATCTCCAGAAGATCTCCACTTGCATGCATCGATCTTCCCATTCTTCGTGCAGAGAGTCAGCTATCTTTTTTCGCACCTCAGTAAAGCCATCTGTGATGCTAATCTGATTAATCTCCTAGAGTTTCTGCTCACCTTCTCTTTTGGCTTTGAAGATATTGCAAAATTCCTTTTTGTTCCAGTGTTTAAACATGGATTTGATATGTTTAAGTTTTTTTTGGAGCAGGAACACTCTAGTGCCTTGAATGCTCAAATCCTCTCTCCACCATTTGTCAGTATTGCTGGTGAATTCAGGGTGAGAGAGCTAGGCATTTTCAAACCTGAAGGGTCTGTTTCTTGGTGTACCCATAAAAGTGGCTTCCAACTGTATAGGCCAATGGTTCAAACCTCCAAAGGGAAGA
>APFE031314834.1:0-11904 GCA_000404065.3 Pinus taeda | reverse complement strand
TTTTTACCAAAATGACCAGTCATCCACAAATAGCATCCTGCAACTCATAGACCATGATCCATATGTCTAAAAATAGACAGTCTAAAAATAGACTTTGCGCCAAAAATAGCCTATGGGCACACTTAGTGAAGGTGACTTCTTTTCACTAAGATCCATCATCTTCTTTCATTTTCAACAGATAATAATAACAAGAATGTCATGGGCACTGATTCAAGCAACCATTATGAAAGTAGCTCAGGCATGGATGAGAATACAATCTTTGTGTCAATATAGGAGGAGGTGAATCTAAGTATACTTCAACAATAATAACCTAAATAAATTACCAAACTCTTCCACATAAAGATATAGGCAAAGAAGAAAAATATTGATGCTCTATGTGACTCGACAATGTAGGTGAATCCCATTGCAATAGAGTTGGTCAACAATCTAGGATTTGAATTTCATGATAATCCAAGCCCATATCAATTGGGATGGGAAAATAAGGATGGAGAGATAAAGGTAACAACATAGTGCAAATTGAGATTAGCTATCAATGCTAATTTTATTAATGAAGTAGAAATAGATGTAGTTCACCATGATGTATGTGGAGTGGTGTTCAGAAGTCCCTACATGTACTACATGTGAGATGCAATATTCATGTGGAGAGACAACCTGTACTGGCTCATCAAGGATGGAAAATCATTCACCATCAACACACACAAATGAAAGTAAAAAAATTAACTAGTAAGTGCTGACCAAACCAAGAAACTAGTTAGTTATAGAAAGAAGTTTATTTTGATGTTTTTAAGAGACAATTAACATGTAGAAAACTCATCACCCATGTAGATTATTTCTAAGACTTTTGGAGGGTTTTTTGGCATTTTTCTAGTAAAAATTGCTCTGAATTTGGAAACTATTTACTCTAATAACAGATTTGAGTTGTGAGCTCTCCAAAATTTGAGTGCCCTAGGGTTTTTTCAAGGTGTTGAATTTATGGAATAAGGTTTCATCTCGATTTTTCTTCTACCTATTAGAGTAGGCTAGTTTTTCATGATATCTTCTCCCTACATCCTCTGTTTCAATTGAATGGCTCTCTCATGGGGGGAGAGGCGACCCCTTATTCAAATCCATTGTTGTTGTTCACTCTTCTCATTAATAATCATGTAAGCCTAGTAGTAAGACATCCTCTATTCAAGTGATGGGCTTGAAAATATCATGATCTAATCCATGTCCATCATTAAGCATTCCCCTCGAGCCACAAGTAAATGTTGAGAAAAAACCAAAGCCATGCTAGCGTCAAGCTTAAGAAGATCTATTATTAGATATCTGAGTTGATAAACTAGGATAAAAAATAGAGCACATGAAAGAGAAAGTAATTATATGCAAATGTCTAGGTCCTTGGACATCACAAAAGACCCTTCTCAATTAGCTTCGTAAAAAATGGACAATAAAGGCAGAATTAGAGCTTAAATTAGGATCTAGAGGATTCTTCACCGACGTATTTAATAACATCACTGATCGAGATAACATACTAGAAGGAGGTTCATATTTTATGAACTGCATTAGGATTTTCATGAAATCTTTGGTGCCACACTTTGACCTAGAAAATGAAGACTTAATCTACCTCCTAGTATGGACTAGTCTTTATTCCTTTTCGTAGGAATATTGGGATCTAGAGATCCTAGAAAAAATGGGTAATATGCTTGGGAATTTTTTTAGGTTATCTGACATCACAAAATACAAGAGATATACCTCCTATGTCAGATTGTATATGTATATGGATTTAAGCAAACCTTTGTTAGCATATATTCATCTCAGCTATGAGGACATTATCTAGGAACAATTAGTTAATTATGAGAAAATCCCCTTCCACTATAGAAACCCTCTGCCCCAGATACGACAAAAACTTCATATACTCAACCAATGAACATAGATGGATTCACCACTATTGGATGTTGAAATAAAGAAATAAAAAAGAAAGGGGGTCCTTCTTCATCTTAAGAATGGCTAGGGATGAAAAAATTATCTATCCTTCAACAAGAAGACGAGGAAAGATCCCAAGCCCAGGGGGAGCCAGAATATGATAATTATTCAAATCATGCTTCAAAATATGACCCTCCACTATTAGATACATCACCAATTCTAAAAAATCCTAATGAAGAAACACCAAACCCCATGGAAGAGGAAGATCTACCAAATCTAAAACTACAAGACGTGGACCTCCAACAAATTGTCGAGGATTTGAAAAACAAAGATCTAGTGACTATTCTCGATGATTAGATCCAACTTATAGAAAGAGCATATCTTCGTCATCAACATGTGCTTCTTCAAAAAGTATCTTCTCAAGGTAATTCTCCTTCTCCTTCTCCGTCATTTTCTATGAAAGGGATCAAAAGAAATTCCCCTTAAGATACTCCTCTCACTCTGAAGGATCCCAAGAAAAAGGGCCACAAAACAAATATCCAACTTCTTCAAGACCTTAATGAATTTTTGGTTAATTCAAACTGTGTAGCCTCAATGACTTCCATTTTCCCATCCCTCACGAAATATACATGATGAATATAATCTCTTTGAATATGAGAGGGTTAAACATCAAATCTAACTATTGGATCCTTAAGAATTACATCTCTAAAGAAAATCAAGACATACTTCTCCTGCAGGAAATCAAACGCACCTATCAACACCTCTCAAGGATTATCAACTCTTTTTGGAAGCACTATGATTTCCTCTCCCAATGTGTCATAGGTGGTTCAGGAGCGCTTTCCATTCTTTGGAACCCCAATACTGTGGCCATTACCGATTACTTCTCTCTCCCGTGAATCTTATCATTCATAGTTCAACAAGTTAGCTCTTCCCATTCATGTACAATTTCAGATATCTATGACCCCATTCACCCTTAGGATAAATGAATGTTCCTTTCCAACCTCTCTTCTGTTGTCCATTTGGAATCCTCTTATTAGTGGATCCAAGGAGGCAACTTAAATCTGATCTGGTTCCTATAGGAAAATAAGGGAGGTATAAGATGTTTGGAAGAAGAAGTCACGAACTTTCAATTCTTTTATCGACTCAATAAATATGGTGGATATCCAAAATTCTAATGGTATTTACACATGGAATAATAGAAGAAGATGACAACATCAAGTAGCTTCTAGTATGGCACATTTCCTCCCTTTTGAAACCTTATTCATGTTTAGTGTGCATATAGATTCTTTAGTGCTTCCAAGTTTAGGATCAGATCACTAGCCCACCACTCTCAGCTCAGTTGGTGTTCCCCCCAAAAAGATCGAACCTTTAGATTTGAGGCATTCTGAGCAAGGCATCTCAATTTCCTTGCTAGAATTGAAGCTTGTTGGATAGAATATATAGTAATCCAAGGTTGAGTAATGTATTGCTTCCAGTAGAGATTAAAGTTCATCAAAGCAAAGTTGCGATAATGGAATAAAAAGGAATCTGGCCACATTCAGACAAATAAAGCAAGGCTCCAAGTTCAAATGAAAGAATTATAATAAGAAGTTATCAATGAAGGTATCATCAAGCAAACTAAATATCTAGATGCAACCCTTAGGCATCAACTCCACAAATGAATGGCTTGGGATGAGATCTTATACAACCAAAATCAAGAATAAAATAGCTAAAAGAGGGAGAGCGCAAAAGAAAAAAGTTTCACAAGTCCACGGTCAATTATAGGCACCAGAATCACATTAGCCAAATTTGCAACCAATATAATCACTTTATTTAATATCATGAGGCAATGGTGGCCATACTCACCCAACATTTCATCTCTCTTCTTAAAGAACCCATACAAGACAAAACTTAGCGTATGAAAAAAAACACTCAAAATATCCCACACCTAATTACTACAGAGAAAAATGCAATTATCCTAAATAAAATCACCTTCCAAGAATTGGAGGAAGTAGTCATGTACATGCGAAATAATAAAGCACTAGGCCGAGATGGTTTCACGGTAAAAATTTTCCACATTTGCTGGTGCATTCTCATTCAATATGTTTGGAAATTTGTGGAGGACTCTAGATGCTTTGCTTCTCTTCTATCTTCTTTTTATGCAACCTTAATTTCTCTTATCCCCAAATCCAAATAGTCTACTTCTTCTTCAAACTACCATCCCATAGCTCTCTACAATGTAATATACAAAATCATCTCAAAAACCATTGCCAATCACCTTAAGCTCATTCTTTGAGTATCATATCACCTAAACAAACTGGGTACATTGAAGGAAGGAAGATTCTAGATAGTGTTATTATTTTCCAAGAACAGATCCACTCCCTCCAATCATCTAAGAAGTCGGGAATGATCCTCTAGCTAGACATGTCGAAGGTCTTTGGCAAACTAAGCTAGTAGTATCTCTTACATGTTCTCAGAGCTTATGTTTTTCATGACAAATGGATGTCTTGGGTGCTCTACTTAGTTTTTAAACCCTTATTTTCAATCCTTTGCAATGGTTCCCTCTCCCCCACTTTCCCTTCCTCTTGTAGTATTCATCAAGGAGACCCTCTCTCCCCCTAGCTCTTTCCATTAGGTGTGGAAGGTTTAATTAATGATTAAGATCTCCTGGAAAATCACATGAAGGATTATTAACTAAATTTACTCTAATTATTAAATAAATTAACTAAATTTACTCTAATTTATTATTAACTAAAGTTTCCTTTGCATCTGAATAGCATATATGTGTTCTAATAATTGTAATTATGGGTGTTGGTATAAACTAAGTGATAATACAATTTAAATGATAAATTTAATGTTCTCCATGAACTCAAAAACCATGTCTTTCCTCTTTGAAACTATTAGGTAATAAACAACTACCTTGCATGCTTTTCCTCTACATAGGGTTCCTTCATTGGTGATGTTGTTGCTAGTTTCCTAGATGTGGGGTCAGTTGATAAAGTGGATTCAATTGAAATAACTACATGTCAATAACATTTGAATATGTTCGAATGGTTTGGTTTTAGGAGCTAGAGTTCTCATATTTGTTATTCTTCATGAAGACCCTAGATACTCCATCCCTTTGATGTAATGCACTCTATAGAAATGTAGCCACTTTATTAGGAAAGCATGTCTTTAAGCACACTTCCAATAAGCAAATTCTTCATTCAAAAGAGTTTTACAAAGGTACTATAGTGTCCCTTCAAACTTTATAGAAAATTGATCATGTAGTTTTATTTTGAGTTATGATTTAAGACTACCATAGCTTTTGCCCAATAATATTTATTTTCTAAATTTTAATTAACATTATAATATATATTATTTAAGATAAAAAATTTATTTAAAAAAAATACATTTATTATATTTAATATATATATATATATATATATAATATATATATATAATATATATATAATATATATATATTATATATATTATATTTAAATTATCATTATTCATGTAATGCCAATAATATAACCTTAGCTCTAATTTACTACTTATAATATTTATGAATTACAATATTTAAAATATAACTTACAAATTTCATTAACACAATTTAATTTATTACCCACGTATTATAAGAGTCTCTTTAATTTCGAAGATAGCACAACAATAATATTTTTATGCGTCTAATTATCCCCAACGTCCAATTGAATCTATTTATTCCCAAAATTCATGGTAAGCTTGGTCTAATCTACCTTATGCATCTCAAGTTGCTTTGAAATGTATGGCGTTTTTTAATATAGTGTGAGTTAATAGTTATATTTATTTTTTAAAACAAATTAAACAATATATTTATAATTTGGTTTATAAACACAATATTTTAATATCATTAAATTATAAATTATTATTAAATATAGTATTTAGAATATAGACATATATTATTATTTTAAGAGAAGTATTTAATTACCTTTCTAATTTATATAGAAGTTATAAAATTTCAAACTGATTGCTTTAAACATTGTAATTTGATAAATTTAAAAATTAAAATTATTTATTATGTAATAAATTTTAAAATTTAAACATAACTATATATTAATATGTTAAAAAATATTATAAACTATAATAATAAAATTAACAATTCCAACAAAATATATATATAATTATATAATTTATATAAACTTCATATATGTTCGTCTGAACATGTTCAGCCCACTCAATTTCCATAGTCGCATGGGTGCGAACATATATTAGTGACATGTTTTCTTTAATATATTTTCCCATCCTTTCATAGCTCTTACAAAGAACATCCAAAACATTTGGAGATATAGCACATTCATATCTTCATCTATGCCCAAAATACTTGCATATTACAACAGTGAATAAATTGGTTATATTTTCAATTATATATATAAAACACATTCTTAATAATATAAATTAAAATATATATTGTAAATTGGGTTTTATTAAAAATAGTTAAAAGAATAAATGGTTAAGGTGTTGAAATCATAATTTGTATTCTCATTATAAATGGTTAAAAGGTGTTGAAATCATAATTTATATTCTCATTATTGTAATAATGAGTAGATGAGTAAATCTAAAACCTAAAATTAATTTTTAATTTACAATTATTATAATAACAATTTTATATCAAACAACAAAAATCCCGCCACTATTAAAATGACAATTTCACACTAAAGTGACTATCCTATGCTTATACTATAGCACAACACCTATTCCATATTTACCTCACAAATTGGATCTCGAGTGTGTTCTTCACTATGCTGATAGTGACAGTATCTTTCGGTGTAACCGGTTCTTTCTAGCCCTAGCACTAAATTTGTTACTTAGCAGTTCTGGTAGAAATGGAGCTAGTACCTGGTTTCATGGTTGAAATTTCATTCCTTCGACGTAATAGTTTGTAGGCGTACATTCAAGGGCGTAATCAGGTTACTTTACTCTATATAATATAAAAATTATTAGTATAGTTTAATTAATATATTTTATTATATTTAATTATATAATTTAATATAGAATAAAATTGTAATTTTTAATTATTTGAAATGTATTTTTAAATATCTTAATAAATTTAACCCATTTAAATTTTTTGAATTACATCCTTTTCAAACTTACAATTATAAAAAATGTCAACGATATAGCCATATACACATTGAAAAGTGGGAAACCTCAGAATGTTTAAAATGTACATACACAAAGATCTAAACTGAGAAAGTGATTTTGACAATTGGGTCGAAGCCCGTTGTCTGCCAGGCGACGCGACAAACCAAGAAAACATCACGCAGCCTTCCTTTTCAGCTTTACCCTGTAATGATTCCAATGTCTCAAAAGTTCCAGAAATCTGTGGAGTCAAAGAAGATGTATTCGGCTTGTTGCTCCTCCTGCCAACTTGGAATGAGCTCCCACAATGAGGCCTCCTCAATCGACGGGATTTTCTCCAAATTCAGGCCACCATTGTCCTCGAACTGAGACTCCCACAAGTCCAAGTCCGGCGCCTTGGAGATCTGCCAACTGTCACATGCGCACTCTGTTTCTGAAGCCGAAGACGGTTCTGATGGCAACGCCGGCTTCTCACTCACCTTTTTCTTAATATTTGTGATATTCTGCAGAGAGGGCAAAGTTGAAGGGATTACGTCCAGGGCATATTTGGCAGCAGCAACCTGAATTTGTGCACGGAAAAGTGAAGACGCGGACGGAATGGCGCTCACGGAATCGGGGAAGTTGAATTTGGCGTTGCGCCCTTTCAGGCAATACACTCCGGCGTCATAAGCACGAGCGGCCTGCTCAGCGGTTTTGTATGACCCCAGCCATATCCTCTCTCTGGTATTCGGCATCCGGATTTCAGACACCCAACTCCCCCATTTTCGCATTCGGATTCCCTTAAATTTGCGGCAATTTTGTCCGCAATCTTCGTCTGATAGAGACAGTGAAAGGTACTTTCGGGAGGCTTTATCCATAACTCACGACGCAAAGCCAAAGCTGTGCCGATGCAGGGAAAACAATGAATCACAATGTAGTAGATATTTTGCAGTTTGTTTACGCTGAACTTTAAATCTCAAACCAAATGAAGATGCAATAGGTCGAGGATTTAAGATGTGGAGACGCATATTTATATGTATGGTCGAAGCGAGTATTGATTGTAGTCGCTGGGAAAAAAATGTGAGCAGGGCACTGTGCCATCAATATTTAAAACGTGAGCGAAAATGTCAAAGGGTTCTGGAGACTTTCCTGTTCCCGTTGTACACGCCTGGCGCTGGAGTCAACGAGTCACGAAACACGAACTCATTTGGTAAACTTATTATGTGAAGGTATAGATGAGGTGACATAGGAATATTTGTAGTCCCCACATGATTGAGTTTATCTACAAACAAATGTGTTCAACACACGCAAACGCTGATTTTGAGTCCACACTTCACCTTATTTCATTACTTATCTAGCCTTTACTTTTGTTCGGATGTATCATTCCAATTAACTTAGGCTGAAATTATACAGTTTGAGTGGGCTTAATGGTTAAAAGCATATGTTTCTTCTTAAGAGGTATAGGTTCAAAACCAGTGAGGGTAGAGTATGTATGTCTTCCTAGATTTAAGAGCCATATCTTTGTGAGGTGGGTCCCTTGTCCCACACAAACAAGGTTGTCTCATACACAAATTTGGTGTATGGCTTGACCTTGACCTTAAACCTGGATAATAGTGGGTTTGTTGTCCCACAAACAAGGGGTCTCATACACAAATTTGGTATCCTTGTCCCACAAACAAGACCAACACATACACAAATTTGGTGGATGGCTTGACCTTGACCTTAAAAGTGGATAATAGTGGGTCTCTTGTCCCACAAACAAGGGGTCTCATACACCAATTTGGTACTCTTGTCCCACAAACAAGGTAGTCTCCTACACAAATTTGGTGTATGACTTGACCTTGATCTTAAAATTGGATAATTGTGGGTCTCTTGTCCCACAAACAAGGGGTCTCATACACCAATTTTGGTGTATGGCTTACCTTACCTTAAAATTGGATAATAGTGGGTCCCTTCTCCCACAAACAAGGGGTGTCATAAGCCAATTTTTGTGTATGGCTTGACCTTGATCTTAAAATTGGATAATAGTGGGTCCCTTGTCCCACTAACAAGGGGTCTCATACACCAATGTGGTACCCTTGTCCCACAAACAAGGCCGTCTCATATACAAATTTGGTGTATGGCTTAACCTTGACCTTAAAATTAGATAATAGTGAGTCCCTTGTTTCACAAACAAGAAATCTCATACACCAATTTGATATCTCACTTTGTTGAGATTTTCTGTTTTATATAAAATAGGCAAAAATCTCAGTAGATGACAACAATAGGAATTTGTTCCTAGATTAGGACAGGTTGTTGGAAGGGAGTTAATGCATCCTAAATTTAATGTGAGAGGATTTATGAGGTAGTTAGATTCTCCTTGCTATAAAACAGGTATCCATACGGATTGTTTTTTTGTGTGAGAGTTTGTGAGGATTTGATTAATTATGTAATCTCCTGTTTGATTAATAAAGATTGTTGATGCCTATGTTTGGTGGACGTAGCCCAGATTGGTTGGGTGAACCATGTTAAATTGATGTGTCTCCTGTGCTTGATTTTATTTGCTGAGTATATGTTTTAATCTGTTGTGCATCTTAGCTCTAACAAATGGTATCAGAGCAAGTTGGAGTGCTGGTGCGGAGAATTGTTGGTGCGTGATTTAACTGTTGTCCAACAGAATTGTTGCATGGAGAGGAGCGCATGATTGCTGGTTTATTCGTTGAAGTGAAGCTGCATATTGTTGTGCGTGGAGGATTGCTGTGTGGTTGGGGGCGATAGTCGATCCAAATACCTGCGTGCTGGTGTGGTGGAGATAATTCATTCGTTGCTGGTGCGTATTGCTGCGAAAGGGGCGTATCACTGTATGTGGAGGTCGTTTACCACTGCTGCATGGGAGACCAACAGATCAGACCTGCATACCTGTTGGAGCATTGAAGTGGTGCGTATGAAAATTGCTGGCGTATGACATGGTGGAGCGTATATAGACACTGCGTGGAGATCATTTGTTCTGTGTGTGGAGGTAAAATAGTGTTGGGCATAAACGAACTGCGGATGCGTGGAGTCCCGGAGCTGGTGCCTCAAACTTGTGTTGAATTGTTGGGCGCAGTATGCTTGATGCGTAGAGTTGCTGGGCGCAGAATGGTTGATGTGTAGAGGGGCCGAATGAATGTATCGTCCCTCCTTTCTACGCATACAGCCAGTGTAGTTTTTTTGAAATTCTCCACGTGAATTTACAGCGGAGCGAGGTAAGTTTTTTAATCCTCGCAATATTTTCAATATGTATCTCAGGGCCCTAAATTAATTCACAAGAATTTTTGGAAATCCACGCCATCACTGTGTGGAAGGGATTGCCACAAATTGCAGAATTGGTAAAATAGTGATTTTGTTAAATGCAATAAGGACATTAACGGTGGCTTTGGCTTTGTGATGTGTGGGAAAAATGAGAATGTCATTCGTATTTTAAAGCGTGCATTGGTATTGTAAGTGTATGTTTGTTGGTGCGGTTTGGTGTTGAACACTGTGCGCTCAAAAACCATATTGTTGTGCGCTAAAACAAAACACCGTGTGGGCGTGCCTGTGGGGCCGTGTACGATTAGTATTGTTTGTGTTAAACCATAATTTGCACAACAACAATTTTTTGTTTTGGTGTTTTATTTTATAATTGCAGCTTGGTCCAGCAAAAACGTTGTCTTTTATTTTTTATAGAAGGCAGTAAGGCATAGGCATTTTCTTGGAGATTAACTTCCATTATTTAAAAGTTGGATTTGGAGATTATTATTTTTGGTTGATACAAGATGGCGAAAACTCAGAGTGCCCGGTTTGAAATCGAGAAGTTTAATGGAAAAAATAATTTCGTGATTTGGAAGGTGAAGATGTATGATTTGCTTGTCCAACATGGTGTTGCAAAGGCATTGTTGGGCAAATCCAAACATCCTTACAACATCACAGATAATGTGGGGCAAGATGGATGAAAGAGCAATAAGCGCAATTGGAATGTGTTTGGCTGATGATGTCTTGTTTAATATCGTGTCGGACACAATAGCTGTTGGTTTGTGGACAAAACTGGAGAAACTGTACATGACCAAATCCTTAACCAATAGGATTCTCCTGAAGCGACAGTTGTACAGTTTGCGAATGAAGGAAGGTACATCGATTGTTGATCATTTAAATGGTTTTAATACTCTTCTTGTGCAATTACAAAGTATAGAAGTAAAAATTCAATCTGAGGATAAAGCTATTACTTTATTGTGCTCGTTGCCCGAGTCATGGGATCATTTTGTTACTTCTATAAGTCTTAGTTATCAGAAACTATTGAGTTAATGATGTAGTTTTGCATCCTTATTATCGGAGGAAACAAGGAGAAGGTCGCATTCCGAAACCTCTACATCAGAAGCTATGATGGTTAGAGGTCGTTCGAAAGAAAGACGCTCCAGGAGGCCGAGCGACTCACGTTCAAAGTCGAAAGGGAAGAAGAATAAGGTAAAGTGTTGGTTTTGTGGCAAATCAGGGCATTTAAAGAACGACTGCTGGAAGCGACAACAACAAACTTCTAAAGCAGATTCTTCGACAGAGAAGAAGGAGGCAAATATGACAAATACAGGTTTGACATCTAGTTCAGGTATGAGTGATGAAGTATTATCAGTTAATGTGTCAAATCATGATCAACATTGGTTGTTAGATTTCGGTGCATCAAACCACATGTGTATCCATAAAGAATGGTTTAAGACATATAAATCAATTAATGATGGAGTTGTGTACATGGGTAATGATGTAACATATAATATTGTGGGGATTGGGAGCATACAACTGCAAATGTTTGATGGGACAACTGGAATATTAACTGATGTGAGGCATGTACCAGAGTTAAGAAAAAATTTGATTTCATTAGGAGCACTTGATTCAAATGGATATAAAACTGTAATTCAAGGTGGAGTAATGAAAATTTACAAAGGTATTTTACTAGTTATG
>APFE031314833.1:5152-15567 GCA_000404065.3 Pinus taeda | reverse complement strand
TGTTCATATAACAACTCGAGCAAAGGAGTATTCGTCGTCCGCCGGGAAGGAGCCAGAGGTTCCCTCAAGTGCTCCTTCATCCAGCTCTGGTCCTCTCCATATCGAGAGACTGAGTACTGAGACGAAAATCCGACCCCCTCCCAAAGCGGTGCTCAGAAGGTCTTCTTATAACTCGAATGCTCGTGCTGCCCAGCACTATAGCATCGTGGAGGACTTAGCACAGGCTCCGTCTACTATGTCCGCCTTAGAGGTACTTCAGAGTTGCCCCCCCTAGAGGAAGTCCCTGCTATTGACCATCGGTGGCATCGACCCAGCGGACTCGGATTTGATTACCTTCGACCTCGAGAGCCATGTTTCTCGACTGCCTCATTAGATAGCTTTCCTCATTCAAGTCGTCATCAATTCTAAAACGATCCATCGTACAGTCATTGATGAGGGCGCATCAACATGCATTATGTCTATTGCATGTTGGAAAGCCATCGGGTCTTTGACATTGAATCAGTCTCCAACGACCTTAGAAGCATTCGACGGGAGAGAATCTCGACCTTATGGTATCCTTCAACAGCTACCAATTACCTTAGAAGGGAAGACTGTAGAAGTAGAAGTTGAGGTTGTGGACACAAAATCTCACATATAACCTCCTTCTGGGCTGGAGTTGGACGTACGCTATGCGTGCTGTGGCTTCATCCCTCTTCCATGTCATTCATTTCCCCCATCAAGGGAAAATTGTCACGATCAACCAACTCTCTTTCTTCACTTCCTCTTCTGAGGGAAACGTACCCTTCATTGAGCATACCTCCGTTCTGTTTGAAAGTGTGGGAGCCGGGCTCTTCAAAGAACCTACCCTCATGGGTGTTTTCTCCCTCCCACCTCCCAACCTCGCCTCGATCTCCATGATCTCAGTTCGTTCTGATCCTTGGATCCTTCCTTCCATTGACCAGATAGAACCTTGGGGTGAGGAGATGTCGTTGAGTCCATTGGAGCTCAACTACATCGAAATTGTTGCTGCATCGGCCTCTCATGATCAACCCACCGCCACGAGTGAGGCTCTTGACTCAGATGATTTTCCCCCTTGGTTAGGAGAATACACCTCCTCAGATCTGTTGAAGGAAATATTTCCTTCCGATGAGGCTATCATAGAGATTATGTCTCTGGATGAACGTCCGTGGTTTCCTCTTCACCACCGTTCCTCCTTTCTCCCTACCTTTCGGGAAACACTACTTTGTCTTGAGCGGTTTGCTCCATGTCTCCCTTCTCAACCCCTTCAGACGCCCATTCAGATTTATCACACATTGTCCGAAAGGAATTTAGGGAACATCACGCAGACGCAACCTATCAACATCTCTGTTAAGGCGAGGATTGTCGAGAACATTTGCATAGGAGTGACCTGCACTCCTGAGGAGATTCAGGTGTATATCGCACTTTTTCGCGAATTTCGCGATGTCTTTGCATGGTCCTATGAAGAAATTCTTGGTATTGATCCATCTATAGTAGTGCACGAGATACCAACGTATCCCGAGGCCAAACCTGTTCGCCAGCGTTTGTGTCCTGTGCACCCCCGTAAGGCGGCAGCCATCAAAGCAGAGGTTGAAAAACATCTTAAGGCGGGATTTATTTATCCCATCCCACTGACATAATGGGTCTCAAATATCGTCCCTGTCGACAAAAAATAGGGCACCATTCGTGTCTGCGTTGATTACCGTGACATTAACAGAGCTTGCCCAAAAGACAACTACGCCACGCCATTCATTGATCAACTCATTGATGAGTGTGTGGGCAGCGAGATATATTCTTTTATGGACGGCTTCTCTGGTTACAACTAGATCAACATTGCTCCGACTCATCAACACAAGACAGCCTTCATCTGTCCCTGGGGCACCTTTGCTTACAAAAAGCTCCCCTTCGGCCTCAAAAATGCCAGTGCTACCTTTCAGCATGCGATGTCCTATGCTTTCCACGATATTAGACACATCGTACAGCCTTATCTGGATGATCTTCCCGCTCATTTAGCTAAGCGCGCGGACCACCCATAGCATCTTCGTGAGATCTTTCTACATTGTCAACACTATAGCATCCGATTAAATCCACACAAATGTGTCTTCTGCATCAAATCTGGTCGACTTCTCGGGTTTATCGTCTCCCGAGAGGGTATCCGTTTGGATCCCCTTAAAGTTGAGGCAATCGTGAATCTTCCTCCCCCTGCTACTTTGCGGCAATTACAAAGTTTATAGGGGAAAGCTAATTTTCTAAGAGGATTTATCCCAAACTATGCCGAAGTGGTAAAGGGTTTTACCCGGTTACTGAAGTGTGACACCCCATTCCGATGGGATGCCATAGCCGAGGAGTCGTTTGCTCATCTCAAAACCCTCCTGGTTTCCGCCCCTTTGTTGCGGCCTCCAAATTACCATCGTGACTATACACTATTTGGCCGCTTCCGATACCACTATCGGCATGGTTTTGGTTTAGGACAACGATGATGGCATCGAGCATGTCATTTATTACCTTAGTCGCAACTTATTAGACATGGAGACTCGATATGCATATGTCAAGAAGTTGGCTCTCGCCGCAGTCTGCGCCATCGAACGCTTCCATCACTACATTCTGTTGCATACTACTACAGTGATTTTAGATTGTAACCCCATGACCTACATTCTTTCACGAAAATTGCTGGGGGGCAAATACTCAAAGTGGATCATGATCCTCCAAGAGTTCGACTTGGAATTTACTGCGGCCAAGTCCAAGAAATCACTCGTTTTTGCTGAACTTTTGTGCTCTTTGCCATCTGCCACTACTTCCTCACAGATAGAGGAGTCTATTCTAGATGAAACTCTTTTCCTTATCAGCACCCTCGATCCATGGTATGGGGACATAATTGTCTATTTGCAGACGTCCGCCTTCCACCCCGAGACCTCAAAAAATGCTCGTCGATGGATTCGTCACCAAGCTCAGCCATATCGCATAGTTGGGGACACCCTGTACTGCCTTGGGGTTGATTCGGTTCTTCGTCGATGTCTAACCTTCGAAGAAGTTGAAAGAGTTTTAAATGACTGCCACTCCGATGCTTGTGGCGGTCACATGTCTGGATATGCCACTGCACAAAAGATCCTCCGTGCTGGCTACTTCTGGCCTTCCATTTTCAAGGACTGCATTCTTGCCATCCATTCTTGTCTCGAATGCCAGATATACCAGTGGAAGATGCGTGCACCCGCTACCTCACTGCACCCCGTTGTGACCATAGGCCCCTTTGCCAAATGGGGCATCGATTATGTGACATGTGACCCTCGCTCGGCCGGGGGGCATGGTTACATCATCGTTGCTGTAGATTACTTTACAAAATGGGCCGAGGCAATGCCCACATTGTCCGAAGACGGTCATACGGCGGCACAGTTTCTTTTTAACCATGTTATTTCTTGGTTCATGGTTCCACAAGCCATTGTCACCGATCACGGAAAACATTTCCGTAATCATATGATGGCCAAGTTGACAACCCAACTTGGACTTAGGCAAGATAGTTCCTCTCCATACTATCCTCAGGCAAACGGTCAGGTTGAAGCCGTGAACAAAGTCTTCATCACGATGCCTCAGAGAACTGTTGGCATGCACAAGTCTAGTTGGCTTTTGAGGTTGTTCTCCACGTTGTGGGCCTATCGGACCTCCGTAAAGGATGCCACCGGTTTCACCCCTTTTTAGCTAGTATATGGACTGGAGGCAACCCTTCCCATTGAGTGTGAGATTCCTTCACTCAAATTAGCCGTCGAGTTACTTCCCGAGACTACTCCTATAGAAGAGCGGCTTCTTTACTTGGAACGACTGGACGAGACACGTCGTCTAGCCTCCCTTGCTATCGAAGCTCAAAAGAAGCATGTGAAAACTCACTTCGATAACTCTGTTAATCCTCGCTCTTTCGTTGAAGGAGACTTGGTACTGCTCTACGATTAGGCTAATGATAAGCTAGGAGCAGGAAAACTCGAGCCAATGTGGCATGTGCCCTACATTGTAAAAAGAGTTCTACAAAAAGGTGCCTATGAGCTGATCGATTATGAAGGAAATCCCCTGGACAGGCCCCGTAATGGGTTATATCTTAAGAAATATTACGCCTAAGTCCAGGCACTCTCTCGTTTACTTTTTACATGCATATGCTTTTTACAATGTGTTTTGTGTGTGTGCGTGTTCATTTGATTTTTGTCTTAGTGTGTCGGCGTGATTGCCGCTTATTGTGTCTTTTGCTTCTTGAACAAATGTTTGGATCACCTTACGTTGGTTTTGCTGATACTGCTTCCCGCAGTACTCGCAATCTGTCATCTGCGGCATGGGTGATCTACGATCCTCATGGTGAGTTAGTAGATATTCAAGGTGTGTGTCTAGGTTGTACAACGAACAATGTAGCTGAATATAGTGCTGTAATTGAATTGTTAGCCGAGGCGATTAACCTTGAAATCCGCTCATTGGTTGTAAACTTAGATTCACAGCTTGTAGTCCACCAGCTCAACGGACGATATTCCGTCAGAGATCATCGTATCTTAAGGTTGTATTTACATGTTAAGTTATTGGAAAGAGATTCTGATTACATTACTTATCATCACATTCCAAGAAGACTTAATGTTGTAACTGATGCATTGGCTAATTATGTATTAGAGAGACATTTGCGAAATATGTAAATTAACAAAACATGAGAAGCATAAGATACAATAAAAACACCATGTATATATATATATATATCTATATCTATATATATATATATTATATATATAATATATATATATATATATATATATATATATATTTATATTATATATAATATATATATATATATCGTGTGGTGCACTAAGGCGCTAAAAAAATAAGTATACATGTCTGAATAAAGCCGGTATCCTCAGTACATCTGAGACATATGTCTCTCAAAAAACATCAGTGGAAAATAAAGCCTAGGCGTCTACTACGGTAGGTTATGCTCTCTATAGCATGCCACCACTCGTGCCACCCACCTCAAAAGGCAATGCATCCTGGGTTCTACACCCACTGCATGGATCTGTGCAGCTATGGGGACCTCCTCGATCCCCTGGTAATCCGGGACTCCAGCCAGTAAGCCCTCAAGGTTGTGCACCATAGCCTCCGCCATGTCGCCTACTGGAGGATCTAAGGCCAAGATCGCGGTGCCTTGCCTGTCTCTCCGTGCCTCCGGGGTGAGGCCAAGGGGTCGCACAGGTCCCACATCTACACATCATAGCATTTATTAGGACATGTACATGAAAAAATTCAAAAACATTACAAAAGATAAAAAATCAAAAAAGGATCAAGTGTTTTACCTCCATCATCCCACTACTCTCCCGCAGGTAGTGGCAGGTCGGGATCACCACGGAAGTCGATACCGGCGTATGGCCAGTCCTCAACAAAGATAACCTAGCGATCTAGCCACTCTCGGAAGAAAACGTCCCACGATACTAAGCGACCGCCACCTCCACGTGGCATGACTCAAGCCCATTTGGTGGCCCTCGTCTCTTGTGGACTGTTAGGCGGATCCACCACCATGGTCTGCAGCTGAAGGGCTGGCACCTGCTCAAACATGAGCGGGAGTAAGAGCGATCCATAGCCAAACTGCTTCGACTCTCCATGATGGCAATTGCTCAATTGTCTCTTCATGCTGTTTGTCACAGTTGCTGCCCAGTTGAAAACTGTGGGCTCCAAGCACTCGAGAGCTAGCAATAGGTTGGCCTTTGAGGCCTCATGGTTGGCCAGATTGTTTGTTGTCCGCGTCACTAAAAAGAGTATAGTGCGAAGGACTATGTCACCAGCACCCACTAATGGAATGCTTGCTTTCCCGCTCCGTGTCTTCTGCGCCTGTGGGCACACTCGGGCCATGAGTTGGTCGAGCGTCTCGCCGCTGGGTCGCTGCCCCTCCAGGATGGGCATCACACCTCGGCGTGACAATCCAGTCAAAAAATATATATCCGAGCAATCGAACTCAATGTCACGGCCTCGGATCATAAATTTCCCATCCACTGGGTTCCAGGCTCTGATCAAGAGCTCTAGGAGGTCTGGCTGTGCCCTCAAGTGCGAAGTGAGAAAGAATTTTAGCAAACCACATGCCCGCATTGCATTTTGGAATCCGGCATCGGCAAAAGCGGTCATATCTTCATTGTCATGGGCCCTCTCTTGCCACACAAAGGCCATTGTGTCCTGCATGATCACCAAAAAGCATTAGGTTGCCAATCATTAAAGATTATCCATTTAGATTTTTAAAAATTGATTTTCACGGCGCCAGCGCGACTGTTTCTAAAACAGTCGCACTGATAATGGCGGCCCTTTGTATTTTTCTCTGGGTCAGCGCGGAAGAACACAGGTTTTCCGCACTGACCCAGAAAGTGGTGTGTGTTGGTAAGATCGATTAGCACGGACCCAATGGGCGAATCCGCGCTGACCGAGAGCGCACCTACGCTCAAAGAATTTGGCCAAATGGCCAAATCCTACGGTGAAAATGCTTAAAAATAGGCTTGAAATAAAGAGCAGGGCAAGAGGAACTTACCTGGAATCAGCTGTCGGAAGGATGGCGCCCGCACGATGAAGAATTCGCTCTGTCAACTTTGTAGTTCCACAACGTTCTCCAAAGCTCTAATGGTAAAATGGTAAAAATGATTTTTATCCCCCCCCTACTTATGGTAAAAAGTTCTTAATTAACTTTGTAAAAGTGGGTTTTGTCATTTCTATCATAAATTTAATCCTAATGTCACTATATTATGCCTTGATGCATGTTTTACTATGTTTTTCGACATATCGAACAGGTTTACACGGGTGGTTTTCTTGTGCAGGTCCTCAGAACCGGCAAAGTCACGGTAGGTCTATATACACTTGGTCCCAAAAAATGTCGTCTTTAAGATCTTTTCCGACATAAAACAAGAAAAGATCGTCGAGCCTCCTTTCAGCTCGTCAAAAGGAACGAGAGGCGGTCATTTTAAAGCTCTTTTTTCGATCGTTTAAATTAATAAAGATTGACGGGTGTTTGTCGTTTCACACTCGTTACTGGCTCTAAAACGAGGTACTTCTAACTTCTTTTTTACTTTTTCTGGTCAAAGTCACTATTTACGAAAAGTACTCCTCGGTCGCAATGATTGGGCGGTTCTTTCGAGCATCGTTTTATACTTTTTCGGGCTCAAGAGACACAACTTTACGAAAAAGCGCCCCCCTGGAGTTTTCTTTTCAGCTGTCTTTTCAAACTCTCTAAACATGAAAAGACGTCGAGTTCTTCCTTTGTCAGACTCGTTAAAACTTAATGACGTAGGATTCTGTCGAAATGACGCCCCTCAAGCATATGCTATCCCTGTCAAGATTGTCATCCAAAAATAACCGGGGTACTCGCCAGAAATGGTGGGGGAAATAAAGGAATCATAATCGTCGTCATCGGTAGTATGTCGCTCTTGAACATGGCACTGTTTGCATTTCTGTCTGGGTGGGGACATCTCATCTCGTTTCACATTTGCCTCCATGGATTTGGGTTATCCTATTTGACCATTCATCTGCTCATTGTCCTGTCGTCACGACCTCTGATCATTTGACCTCAAATACTGCCAAATCCGTCATTGTGCCGTCGATATGTTCAAGAGAAGTTAGCCTCTGCAAGTATAACCTCCCTCTGATATTTCACACAAAACATATTGTCTCTTTCTGTCTCGTGTCGATGATGTGGGAAACATTATGGCCCACCTTCGATAAAGATCACTTCCTGTCGACTTCAGCTCATTATCCAGGAAAGTGAAATAGAGACTCCCTTCCGGTACCTTGGAGCCTGCATGCCTCAATGGCAGGTTCTTCACGTTCAACGCGAGGTTTTCATCATTGGCCTCCGATCGGATGACTCTACGGGTGTTTGACACTGACTCATTTATTCGCATGCCATGGATTGTACCTATAGTACCGTGAGGACCATCGTCATTATGGGTGGCACCTCTCGCGTCTGTTAAGAGCTTTCATCATTGGCTGGTAATCAGACGATGTTCAAGCATGTTCGACTTCGACTCTTGTATTCACATGTTTGGACCTGTACTTTGATCGGGTTTGGATGGAGTGCAAGACCCTGGTTCTAGTCTGTTGTGAACCAGGTTGCGATTTTGTGGATCATTATTACATGACTCATTGATGGATGGTTGTGCCCATACCTAAGTCTTTTAGGATGGCTACGACCATACCTCTTATCATCATGGTCTCTTCAACTGGGTGGCTGCGTCCATACCACAGACCTTCTTCGTATGTCTTTTGGATGGCTGCGCCCATGCCTGGACTACATGTAATCGAAATATCAGTTGTATCTACGTGCAGGTTCTTCCTGGTGGTGTTCCGGTTCAGCAATTTTGTAAAGCATTTCACCCCTCCCACTCTCTCGGGCTTCATGCTTTAGGGGGCATAGATTACACAGTAAAATGTCACTGTCTCCTTGTCAGTCTCCCTACTGTGTCATGAAATCAAATCCATCATACTCATGCTCTCTGAAATGGCCAAAAAACCCTCTTTGCCTAAGTTTATTGGATCATCGCGACTGTTATTGAAATAACCGCACTGACTGGCGGATGATAGTGCAATTGATGCGCTGTCAGCGCGGAAGCACACGAGTTTCCCACGCTGATCGAATTTCATAGCCAGCACACCCTTTGCTTGTACTATGTTGTGCTGATCGAACCTCTTCTGTTATTGGGATGCGATGTCAGCGCACCAGTCCAGTTATGCACCCGCGCTGATCCTGTTTGGGCGAGTTTGTTCTAGCAACCAGCCTTCCAGATGACTCCAGACCTAGTTGTTGGCTTTGTAAAGGTCACCCTCCCTTCTATAGCATGTATGTTCGTCTTATGAGCCATCTTTCTTGGAGATAAGCTTATCCTTCCACCACCCATGGAGACTCCTTCTCCTATATAAGCCTCCACCATTGCCATGAGCAGCTAGTTTTTGACATAGAGCTTTTGACATAGAGGAATTCATAGTGCTTTAGTGCTGCTCTTAATAGGCAGTTGGTGTGTTGAGTGTGGAATGCTAGAGAGCTTAAGGAAGGTTGTAAAGTCTTGTTGCCTTGTGTGAGAGAGAGGGTTGTTTGTCTTGGGAGATCTACCTCCAAGGGTGAATGCTTATGAGACTTGCTGGCTGGACCCTCTTGAGAAGGACTCAGCGTCAGAACATTGGTTGTACTTTCTCTGTTTTTGATGTAATAAAAGATAGATAACTACTGTTATGGGTCCATTCTCATTTGTCTATGATGGTTAATGTGAATTACATCCTTCTGACTGATGTATAGTTTCTTTTACTAGATTTCACGCTTGTGTTTGTTCTCTCTTTGCATGTGCAGGTGTCCATCCATGAGGATAGTGGAGGATCATGACCGACCAGAGCAAAGGAGTGAGAGCGACATCTCTTCATCAAACAAATAGTGCTGGAATCCAAGTAGGTGCTCATTACCCACTTGTTAATTACAACTAGGAACTTGCAGAGTAGCATTGATTGATTGTTGCTAGACCCGTTCTGGGCTAGTAGGGATCGCCTCTATCCGTAGAGGGGATTTACCTCTCCAACAGGGGTTATGAATGAAATTTAATATATTTTGAGTTCCAGAAACAAGGTTTTTCTATGTATTTTGCATTTTCAGTAAATAAATAAATACAAAGGGAATGTACCCAATGTGATATGGCCAGACCCAAAAGGGTTTATGAATGCTATATTATAGTATTTGAAGTCTGATATGGGGAAATTTGTCGGGTTTTCCTTTGTATTTAAGGTTTTTCACTGTAAACCCAAATACAAAGAAAACCATGACTAAGCGATTTGCGATAGCGATTTAAAACAGGACCCAATGGAATTTAGGGTGGAGTTGATAAATCTTGAAGTCCGATAGAAAGAGTTTTATGGAGTTTTTAGATTTTTTAGTGTATTCCTCTATGTAAACAGAGAAACATGTTCCTGGGGATTTCGACTGCACCGATGGTCCCTTCCATTGTAGAACAGGTGGTCACCTTCCCTGAAGGTGTTAACTAATGATTGCTTAATGCTCAGAGGAGATTTGAGCGGACAGAGGCCGGGAGCCAAAGAGCCCAAATAGGAAACCAAATAGACAATCATCGATTGGTTTAAAAGCCATTGAATGACAAAGACAGAGTAAGCAGTTCTAATACAGAGAGAAAATAGAGACAGAAACCAAGAGGGAGAGTCTATGTACTCAGAGAGACTTGAGGGATTCAAGTAAACTCCTGTTGTTTTGTATCTGTTGTGTTGAGAGTAAAATTGAGCTCACTTATGTAAAAATCTGCTCTTGAAGACATAATAGAGAGGTCACCACTGAAGGCTGGTGGCGAGCCCCAGTATTGTAGCAATAATGCTACAACTCCTGGGGCTTCCTGTCTCTTAATTTTATCAACCCGGTAGTTTGGTACAAACTTGGAAGC
>APFE031314832.1:139934-153760 GCA_000404065.3 Pinus taeda | reverse complement strand
GATTTCCTTGAAAACTTTGGATCATTTAAATTGCACATGCTCAACAACTCAAAATTACAATTTTAACAATTTATTTAAATAAAATTGATTAGAAAATCTAACCGAAGGAGACTCAAAGTTAAATGTTTAGATTACACACTTATTCCACATGTCCAAAGCATAGTCTAAATGTTCAATGTTTTTATTCTCTCTCTCAGACACACATTCACGACTTCATTGTTAGAATTGTATATTTGCATTGTTAAATATGTACAAATAGATTATCTCAAAGGTTTTTCAAAGATCTCAATCAATTTATACATTCAAATACACATTTTAAGTAATAAAAAATAATAATAATTCATTAAAAATTATATCACCAAACTCCACTTTAAAAATGTTGTCTAATCATTATATGTTTAAAAGAATTTTCTAATCATTATATGTTTTTAGAAATTTTGGTTGGAATCTGCAATTTTTTTGGTCAATTCTTGATATTTGTTGTTTAAAATGGGGTTTTAACAACATATATAGATTTAACACCTTGAAAAAACCTTGAGACACCTCATTTTTATGATAAAGGTAAGGAAATATAATGCTAAAAAAATATATTTTTTGGAAATATAATGCTAAGAAAATGTATTTTAAATAAATTTATTCTTTTTATAAGCAAATAGAGCGGAAATTAAAAATCAAATTTGAATGAGAAAAATTATTATAGGGAAAATAAAATTCAATTTTTTTTATAATTAAAATAGGGGAATGTGGTCCATCGCCAATTTAAAATAGTTTTGATATTTTTAAAGGAAACTCATCTTATGCTAGGGGTGTTTGTAAAGATACGTTTCAAAAGGAATTATGGTTATCGAAGTACATGTTTTTTAAAGTGGTGCGGAGAGAAATAAAGTTATTTTAAAAAACAATGTTATATTAGAGTGTTTGAGGAACGTTTTTGAAGGTATTTGAAAAGAACATGGTCAATTCCTATAGAAAGTAATTTGAACGATATAAAAATAACTTTAAATTAATATAAGAAATGCATTTAAAGTATTTGAAAAAAAATGTCATTACGAAATATGGGTAGGCTAAAGTAATGCAAGTATATATGAAATTATCCTAAATAAAATCCCTATTTGTGTTTTCTGAAGAGTGTTTTTGAAAGTATTTTAAAGAAATATTATCGATTTCTAATTTAAGTTAGTTTATATGATTTAACCTCATGTTATATGAGGGGGGATTTTAAAAATATTTCAAAAATACCTTAATTATCAAGTACAGACAAGCTTTAATAATCTTGACAAAGATGAAGTTATTCCAAAAAGAATATCACATCATATTATTTGAGGAACTCCTTTAAAAATATTTCAAAAATCAGTGTGGTCATTTTCTATTATAAAGTAGTTTGTACAATCTTACATGGAATTTCGTATCATGTGACAAGTGTTGTCAGAAACCTTTCAAAAAAAGTGTAACTAACAAACACATACAATTTGAAATAATGTAAATAAATTTAATGTTATTCCAAAAAGATTCTCACATTATAGTATGTGAAAAGTGTTATAAATGGTGCTTTAAAAAACATGGTATACCTTTAATGCGAAGAAAAGTTAACAATTCTAGAAAAAATCAATCTCAAATGATATAAAGAGTATCTAGATATATTTGTAAAAAAATTACGACTATCAAATAAAGTAAAATAGTATAAACAAAAACTAAGTTATCCCAAATTGTATAGACAAAGAAATTTACAATTACATAACATGCTATTTATATGAAGGATGCCTTCAAGATATTTCAAAAGAAAGAATATCACAAAAGAAATTTGCATAACATGTTATTTATATGAAGAATGCCTTCAAAATATTTCAAAAGAAAGAAATTCCATGCCATGTTATTTATATGAAGGATGCCTTCAAGATATTTCAAAAGAAAGAAATTCCATATCATGTTACTTATATGAAGAATACCTTAAACATATTTTAAAATAGTTGTGACTTTATGAAGGGCACGGAATGTAAAGTAGTGGGAATGCGCATAAAGTTATGTAAAGGAACATTTCGTTTGAAATGTTCTTTAAAGAATTATGACATTCTATCAAGAAAATTTTTAAAAGAAAGTGGAATAGGGAAAAAATATTTTTATGATAAAAGGCAAAGTTCAAGTTTATTAAATTAATTGATGATTTAATTCTAATTATAACATAGTGTTCAATGACCATGTATGATGTAGGGTACAAGTAAGTTTGGAACCATACAAATGGAATAAATATGATATGTCATAGTTTTACATAACCTCTTCAACATCATTTATATTTTAAAAAACATAATTCTATATGGGAGAGTAAAATTTCATGTCATATATATATATATATATATATAGAGAGAGAGAGATAGGGGGTGGGTTTGGGGTGCGGAGCCTGGGGGGGGTGGGTGGTTAATGGGTAAAGTATTTTAGAAGACATAAAATTAATACAACAATTTTAATATTACAATTATAATATATATATATATATATATATATATATATATTTATATATATATATATTTATATATATATTATTATATATATATATATATTATAATATTATATATATATATACTTTTGAACGCATAAATTGGGCCCAATTCCCTTAAAACTTTGGATCATTTAAATTGCACATACTCAACAACTCAAAATTACAATTTTAACAATTTATTTAAATAAAATTGATTAGAAAATCTAACCAAAAGAGACTTGAAGTTAAATGTTTAGATTACACACTTCTTCCATATGTCCAAATCATTGTCTAAATGTTCTATGTTTTTGTTCTCTCACACACACATTCATGAGTTCATTGTTAGAATTGTATATTTTAATTGTTAAATATGTACAAATAGATTATCTCAAAGGCTTTTCAAAGCTCTAAATCAATTTATACATTCAAATACACATTTTAAGTAGTAAAAAAATATAATAATTCATTAAAAATTATATCACCAAATTCCACTTAAAAAAGTTGTCTAATCGTTATATGTTTAAAAACATTGTCTAATCATTATATGTTTTTAGAGATTTTGGTTGGAATTTGACAATTTTTTTGGTCAAATCTAGATCTTTGTTGTTTAAAATGGGTTTTAACAACATATATAGATTTAACACCTTGAAAAAACCTTGAGACACCTCATTTTTATGATAAAGATAAGGAAATATAATGCTAAGAAAATGTATTTTAAAGAAATTTAGTTTTTTGTAATCAAATAGAGTGGAAATTAAAAATCAAATGTGAATGAGAAAAATTATTATATGGAAAATAAAATTCAATTGTTTTTATAATTAATAATAGGGGAATGTGTTCCATTGCTAATTTAAAATAGTTTTGATATTTCTAAAGGAATCTCATATTATGTTATACCAGGAGTGTTTTTAAAGATATATTTCAAAAGGAATTATGGTTATCCAGTACATGTTGTTTAAAGTGGTGCAAATAGAGATAAAGTTATTTTAAAAAAGAATGTTATAGAAGAGTGTTTGAGAAGTGTTTTTGAATGTATTTAAAAATAATGTGGTCAATTCCCGTAGAAAGTAATTTGGACGATATAAAAATAACTTTAAATTAATATAAGAAATTCTTTTAAAGTATTTGAAAAAAAATGTCATTACGAAATATGGGTAGTCTAAAGTAATGCAAGTATATATGAAATTATCTTAAATAAAATCTCTCTTCGTGTTTTCTGAAGAGTGTTTTTGAAAGATTTTTAAAGAAATATTGTCAATTTCTAATTTAAGGTAGTTTATATGATTTAAACTCATGTTATATGAGGGGGGGTTTAAAAAATATTTCAAAAATACCTTGATTATCAAGTGCAAACAAGCTATAATAATCTTGACAAAGATGAAGTTATTCTAAAAATAATATCACATCATATTGTTTGAGGAGCTCCTTTAAAAATATTTCAAAAAATAATGTGGTCAATTTCTATTATAAAGTAGTTTGTACAATCTTACATGGAATTTCATATCATGTGACAAGTGTTGTCAGAAGGCTTTCAAAAAAAGTGTAACTAACAAACACATACAATTTGAAATAATGTAAATAAATATAATTTTATTCCAAAAAGATTCTCACATTATAGTATGTGAAAAGTGTTATAAATGGTGCTTTCAAAAACATGGTATACCTTTAATCCAAAGAAAAGTTAACAATTCTAGAAAAAAATCAATCTCAAATGATATAAAGAGTATATAGATATATTTGAAAAAAAATTGTGACTATCAAATAAAGTAAAATATTATAAACAAAAACTAAGTTATGCCAAATGGTATAGACAAAAAAAATTACGATTACATATCATGCTATTTATATGAAAGATGCCATCAAAATATTTTAAAAGAAAGAATATCACAAAAGAAATCGCATAACATGTTATTTATATGAAGGATGTCTTCAAGATATTTCAAAAGAAATAAATTCCATACCATGTTATTTATATGAAGGATGCTTTCAAGATATTTCAAAAGAAAGAAATTCCATACCATGTTATTTATATGAAGGATACCTTAAACATATTTTAAAAGAATTGTGACTTTATGAAAGGCATGGTGTCACGACGCCAACAGTGGCGGTGGTCTTTCAACCGTGCCGACGAGGTGCGGCACCACCGAACACTTTCTTTTTAACAATACTCGTGCACATGGACTATGCCTAAATTCATTTTCTCCTACTTAGTTTGTGATTCTCAACCAAGTATTATTATGTTATCCTTTATACCAATGAACACCCATACACATTCATTATCAACAGCATTATATAAGAGAAATGCAACCTTATAAAGGGAGGGGAAACTCCCTGCAATATGAGTCTACCCAACAATATATTATACAATCTTTCATTTTTACAATGCACAAGTTAAATCTTGGGAAACCCCAAATTTACACTTAGCCAAATATACAACTTCGGAAAACTTGGTTGCCTAGCTCTTCGGCACCTCCGCACAGTCGCCACATGACTAACCAAACCTTCGTTCACCCCGTCACACCGTCGTGTTGTTTGCCCAAATTGAGCGTGCCTCCAAGTCACCACACACGGGCACCTCCAACCAAGACACACCTTCGTTCACAATCTCAACACTTCACCATTTCGTCATGCATGGTGCGCCCTCACCCAGCCGCCCATCCGCACGTCCACCTGTTCACCCATTCAACTTCGCCCAAGTCACCGCACGACTTGACCCAGGTCGCCACACGACTTCACCTAGTTTGCCCGAACGACCTCACCTAGGTCGCCACACGACCTCGCCCGGGTCACCCGAACAACCTCACCCGGGTCGCCACACAACCTCGCCTGGGTCGCCCGAATGACCTCCCGAAAAACCTGCCTGAACGACCTCCCGAACGACCTACCCGAACGACTGTCCGAACGACCTGCCTGAACGACCTGCCCAAACGACTGTCCGAACGACCTGCCTGAATGACCTTCCCGAACGACTGTCCAAACGACCTACCTAAACGACCTGCCCGAACGACTGTCCGAACAACCTGCCCGAACGATTGTCCGAACGACCTGCCTGAATGACTTTTCTGAACAACTTTCCTGAACAACTTTCCTGAACGACTTTTCCGAACGACTGCCCGAACAAGTTTTCTGAACGACTGTCCGAACGAGTTTCCCGAACGACTGTCCGAATGATTTTCTCAAACGACTGTCCGAACGACTTTTCTGAACGAGTTCTCAGCCAAGTTCTGCCCGTCGTGTAGGCTCATCCACGCACTTCAGAACTCCTTGTTCAAACTTGTTGATCAAATGCTTGATGGTCGTTTGCCTCCAAACGCCCTCTAATATATACGGGCGGGCAGCGGGTTGTATCACCCGGCCGACCCACACCAAACGCCCGGCCGACTCGTTCATAATGTGTTGTCTCGCCCGGAGGATGGTCGGCCCGCCCAACTCATGGGTCCGCTCCCTCAACTCGCCCAACACCTTATAAACTTGCCCAACGTTCATTTCGTTTCATGTTTCGCATGCACTTCGCATGGTGGAGTCGCCCTGCCCGTCGCACGAACCGCAGGTCCTGACATCCTCCTCCACTGGAAGTCATTGTCGTCCTCAACAATATCTCATCCCGGCAACCATCTATCACCAAGATCACCATACCAAGGTATACATCCATCGGTATGTCACACATCAGAAATCATCTCAATCCATGACCATCAACCACCATGTCACAATCTCCACATGCTGCCCCATCGTGGAAGGCTGGCCACTCCATCTCAAGCTACATGTCCACTGCAACATCATGTCGTCCTCATCATGTGTCATCCCATGTGAACTGCTGCCATGATACTCCAACACAATGCTGACACATCTCCGCACACTGTTAACCCCCATGTCTGAACTAGTAGGATGGCCAGTCCAACTGTGATGCTCAAACCATGAGAGCGCACATCCTCATGCCATCATCAGTTGTTTCTCAAAAAATCCTTTCATATCATCAACTCGATCAAGAATCCATCTCTATACAAGTAAGCCATGCTCAGGTCCATGAAGTGGTCCTCATCTCATCTGCAACATGCTGTCCAAAGTAGTTGAGTCTCGGCTCAACCCATGCCCAAGTGTTGCCACCAAGGCATCATCATCATCGTAACTCCATCACTCCAAAGTGCCTCATATCGATCCTCTACATCAAATCACTCTTTCAAGCCATGTCCCATGCATGTACTTGAAAGTATGCACCCCATCCTGCATCAAAGTCTCTGACCTCAACTCCTTAATGCATCAGATCCTCTAAGTCCACCATATATGAAGTCCCCAAAAGTCCCAGCAACCTCATGTCATCATGAGCTCCATAAGTCATCTCCAACCAACACTCTAGCAAGCATACAAGTCTCGGCCCAAAGGTCTCTGCAAGATGCCTCAGCTCTCCATGTAGTAAGAATGCCCCATAGTCTGCTAATAACCCCATCCAAGTCCATGGCCTTGTTGTACATAAGTGCACAACCTCTCCATCAGCTCATAAGTAAAACATCTCCATCTCACACTAGAAAATCCATCTGCACAACATATCTGCCTTGGCACTCCTCATTGGATGCCCATAAGTGATACCTCTACAAGTGCTCCCACATAATGTCCCTGCATAAGACTGCCATGCTCCATGTCTCCAACCTGATGTCCATGACTAAGTTGTCCATGTATTCCAACCAAGTAGACCCATCACAACAATCGGTCATCCCTATCCAAGCTGCAATATTCGGTCTAGTGAACTCGGTCACCCAACCATATCATCATCACATGAGTCTCTCCATCATATCTCCTCCACCAAAGTTACCACCAAGACTGGCTCTTGGTCTCGGCCATGAGAAGTCCACCCAAGAGTGTGCCCTCCAAACTATCCATGAGTCATGCCGGGCACTTAGCCATGTGGCTAAAGCATGACCCATTCATCCACAATGATCATCAAGTTCCACCCTTGTCACGGGCCTTTGTACCTTCTACCATAAGGTCACAAACAACCCCAACAAGTCCTGCAACAGTCAACAATCCTTGCTTCTCCATACAAGGTCTCATCATAGTCATCCATGGTAAGATGCTCCCTAGTATCGGCAAACTGGCTTTGCCCTTCCCTGCACATGGTCCATCTACCAAATTCTTAAGTGAAACACATGTATCAATAGTACTTACATCATCATCATCATGAGGTTCCTCCATAAGAGTACCCTCATCCATACATGTCTGCAAACTACACGATCCTGGTCCAACTTGATCAATCTCAAGTTCATCCTCCATCATGATCATGCTTGCAACATCTTCAACTATCACGGCTTCCTCTTCCTTGGTAGCACAATTTGCAACTTCAACTTGCTCCATTGTCTAACCAAGTTGCAGAAGCTCATCTTCAACATTCTTCTCCAAGACTGCAAGCTTCTCTCAAATCTGGGGATTCTCCCTTTTCATCTGCTTCAACCTGTATAGGGTAAGCAAGAGCTTCCCTTCACATTCTTCCAAACCTGCCATGCCTTGTACCTTGTCTTCCCCGATTCGTACTTCATTCAAATGCCCAAACCATGTATATCTGCCCACACGCAGTCCCACTTGCCCACCTGACAAATGCCCAAATCATATGACCAGCACGTAGTACCGCCTGCCGAACTTTACGACACCCGGTTCCAACCTTCACCAACTTCACCAAGTCCCCTGCAACCATGAACCGGCCCTTGTTTCACTTGTATGTGAAACTAGCTTCCTTCACCTGCAAGTACCTGCTTCCATTGTCACGAGCAATCTGCTCAAACCAACTCTCAAGCTGTGTATCAACTTCAATGCTTCAACACCCGACGCTCTGATACCAACTGTCACGACACCAACGACGGCAGTGGTCTTTCAACCGTGCCGGCGAGGTGCGGCACCACCGAACACTTTATTTTTAACAATACTCGTGCACATGGACTACGCCTAAATTCACTTTCTCCTACTTAGTTTGTGATTCTCAACCGAGTATTATTATGTTATCCTTTATAACAATAAACACCCATACACATTCATTATCAACAACATTATATAAGGGAAATGCAACAGTATAAAGGGAGGGGCAACTCCCTGCAATATGAGTCTGCCCAACAATATATTATACAATCTTTTATTTCTACAATGCACAAGTTAAATCTTGGGAAACCCCAAATTTACACTTAGCCAAATATACAACTTTGACAAACTCGGTTGCCCAGCTCGTCGACACCTCTGCACAGTCACCACACAACTAACCAAACCTTCATTCACCCCGTCGCACCGTTGTGTCGTTTGCCCAACTCGGGCGTGCCTCCAAGTCACCACACACGGGCGCCTCCAACCGAGACACACCTCCGTTCACAATCTCAAAACTTCACTATTTCGTCGTGCATGGCGTGCCCTCACCCGTCCGCACGTCCACCCGTTCAACTTCGCCCAAGTTGCTCCACGACTTCACCCGTGTCACCACACGACTTCACCCGGTTCGCCCGAATGACCTCACCCGGGTCACTACACGACCTCGCCCGAGTCACCCGAACGACCTCACCCGGGTCGCCACACGACCTCGCCCGGGTCGCTCGAACGACCTCTCGAATGACCTCCCGAATGACCTACCCGAACAACTGTCCGAACGACCTGCCTGAACGACTTGCCCGAACGACTGTCCGAACGACCTGCCCGAATGACTGTCCGAAGGACCTGCCTAAACGACCTACACGAACAACTGTCCGAACGACCTACCTAAATGACCTGCCCGAACGACTGTCCGAACGACCTGCCTGAATGACTTTTCTAAACGACTTTCCTGAACGACTTTTCCGAACGACTGCCCGAATGAGTTTTCTGAACGACTCTTCGAACGAGTTTCTCGAACGACTGTCCGAATGATTTTCTCGAACAACTGTCCGAACGACTTTTCTGAACGAGTTCTCACCCGAGTTCCGCCCATTGTGCGGGCTCATCCACGCACTTCAGAACTCATTGTTCGAACTTGTTGATCAAATGCTTGATGGTCGTTTGCCTCCAAACGCCCTCTAATATATACGGGCGGGTGGTGGGTTGTGTCACCCGGCCGACTCGTACCAAACACCCGGCCGACCTGCACCAAACGCCCGGCCGACTCGTTCATAATGTGTTGTCTCGCTCGGAGGATGGTCAGCTCGCCCAACTCATGGGACCGCCCCCTCAACTCGCCCAACACCTTATAAACTTGCCCAACATTCACTTTGTTTCATGTTTCGCACGCACTTCGCATGGTGGAGTCGCGCTGCCCGTTGCACGAACCGCAAGTCCTGACACATGGAATGTAAAGTAGTGGGAAGACGCATAAAGTTATGTAGAGGAAAATTTCATTTGAAATGGTCTTCAAAATGTTTTGACATTATAGGAGGAAAATTTTTAAAAGAAAGTGTAATAGGGACAAAAGACACCCAAATTTAAATGTTTAGATTACACACTTCTTCCACATGTCCAAATCATAGTCTAAATGTTCTATGTTTTTCATTGTTAGAATTGTATATTTGCATTGTTGAATATGTACAAATAGATTATCTCAAAGGTTTTTCAAAGCTCTAAATCAATTTCTACATTCAAATACACATTCTAAGTAATAAAAAAGAATAATAATTCATTAAAAATTATATCACCAAATTCCACTTAGAAAGGTTGTCTAATCATGATATGTTTTAGAGATTTTGGTTGGAATCTGACAATTTTTTCATCAAATCTTGATCTTTGTTGTTTAAAATGGGGTTTTAACAACATATATAGATTTAACACCTTGAAAAAACCTTGAGACACCTCATTTTTGTGATAAAGATAAGGAAATATGCTAAGAAAATATATTTTTTGGAAATATAATGCAAAGAAAATGTTTAAATAAATTTATTTTTTTATAATCAAATAGACTAGAAATTAAAAATCAAATGTGAATGAGAAAAATTATTACAGGGAAAATAAAATTCATTTTTTTTTATGACTAATAATAGGGGAATGTGGTCCATCCCCAATTTAAAGTAGTTTTGATATTTCTAAAAGAATCTCATCTTATGCCAGGAGTGTTTTTTAAGATATATTTCAAAAGGAATTATGGTTATCAAGTACATGTTTTTTAAGTGGTGCGGATAGAAATAAAGTTATTTTAAAAAACAATGTTATATTAGAGTGTTTGAGGAGTGTTTTCGAAGGTATTTGAAAAGAACGTGGTCAATTCCTATAGGAAGTAATTTGGACGATATAAAAAGAACTTTAAATTAATATAAGAAATGCTTTTAAAGTATTTGAAAAAAATGTCATTACAAAATATGGGTAGTCTAAAGTAATGCAAATATATATGAAATTATCTTAAATAAAATCTCTCTTTGTTTTCTAAAGAGTGTTTTTGAAAGTATTTTAAAGAAATATTGTCAATTTCTAATTTTAGTTTATATGATTTAACCTCATGTCATATGAGGGGGGATTTTAAAAATATTTCAAAAATCCTTTGATTATCAAGTACAAACAAGCTATAATAATCTTGACAAAGATGAAGTTATTCCAAAAAGAATATCACATCATATTATTTTAGGAGCTCTTTTAAAAATATTTCAAGAAATGGCGTGGTCAATTTCTATTATAGAGTAGTTTGTAAAATCTTACATGTAATTTCATATCATGTGACAAGTGTTGTCAGAAACCTTTCAAAAAGAGTATAACTAACAATCACATACAATTTGAAATAATGTAAAAAAATATAATGTTATTCCAAAAAGATTCTCACATTATAGTATGTGAAAAGTGTTATAAATGGTGCTTTAAAAAAAATGGTATATCTTTAAGCCAAAGAAAAGTTAACAATTCTTGAAAGAAATCAATCTCCAATGATATAAAGAGTATCTAGATATATTTGAAAGAAGATTGTGACTATCAAATAAAGTAAAATAGTATAAACAAAAACTAAGTTATCCCAAATGGTATAGAAAAAGAAATTTACAATTACATAACATGCTATTTATATGTAGGACACCTTCAAGATATTTCAAAAGAAAGAATATCACAAAAGAAATTGCATAACATGTTATTTATATGAAAGATGCCTTCAAGATATTTCAAAAGAAAGAAATTCCATACCATGTTATTTATATGAAGGATGCCTTCAAGATATTTCAAAAGAAAGAAATTCCATACCATGTTATTTACATGAAGGATACCTTAAACATATTTTAAAAGAACTGTGACTTTATGAAAGGCATGGAATGTAAAATAGTGGGAGGGTGCATAAAGCTATCTAAAGGAACATTTCATTTGAAATGGTCTTCAAAAAATTATGACATTATAGGAGGAAAATTTTCAAAAGAAAGTGTGATAGGGAAAAAATATTTTTATGGAATAAATATGATGTGTTAGTTTGACATAACCTCTTCAATATCATTTATATTTAAAAAACTAATTCTATATGGGAGTGAATAAACTGTACAAATTTCAGTCATATATATTATATATATATATATATGTATGGCGTAAAAGTATTTATAAGACATTAACTATATACAACAAGTAGAATATTTTAATTTTATTTATATATATATATATTATATATATATATATATATATATATATTGTAATATATATATATAGATATATATATATTATTATTTTTGAACATGCATATAATGGGCCCGATTCCCTTAAAAACTTTGGATCATTTAAAATTGCACATACTCAACAACTTAAAATTACAATTTTAACAATTTATTTAAATAAAATTGATTAGAAAATCTAACCAAAAGACACCCGAAGTTAAATGTTTCGATTACATACTTCTTCCACATGTCCAAAGCATAGTCTAAATGTTCTATGTTTTTGTTCTCTCTCTCACACACATTCATGAGTTCATTGTTAGAATTGTATATTTGCATTGTTAAATATGTACAAATAGCGGAGTTCTTTTGAAGGTATTTGAAAAGAACATGGTCAATTCCTATAGAAACTAATTTGGACGGTATAAAAATAACTTTAAATTAATATAAGAAATGCTTTTAAAGTATTTGAAAAAAAATGTCATTATGAAATATGGGTAGTCTAAAGTAATGCAAGTATATATGAAATTTTCTTGAATAAAATCTCCCTTTGTGTTTTCTGAAGAGTGTTTTCGAACGTATTTTAAAGAAATATTGTCAATTTCTAATTTATGGTAATTTATATGATTTAACCTCATGTTATATGAGGGGGGATTTTAAAAATATTTCAAAAATACCATGATTATCAAGTACAAAAAAGCTACAATAATCTCGACAAAGATGAAGTTATTCCAAAAATAATATCACATCATTTTGTTTGAGGAGCTCCTTCAAAAATATTTCAAAAAATAGAGTGGTCAATTTCTTTTATAAAGTAGTTTGTACAATCTTACATGGAATTTCATATCATGTGACGAGTGTTGTCAGAAACCTTTCAAAAAAGTGTAACTAACAAACACATACAACTTTAAATAATGTAAATAAATATAATGTTATTCCAAAAAGATTCTCACATTATAGTATGTGAAAAGTGTTATAAATGGTGCTTTAAAAAACATGGTATACCTTTAACCCAAAGAAAAGTTAAAAATACTAGAAAAAGATCCATCTCAAATGATATAAAGAGTATCTAGATATATTTGAAAAGAAATTTTGACTATCAAATAAAGTAAAATAGTATAAACAAAAACTAAGTTATCCCAAATGTTATAATAGTATAAACAAAAACTAAGTTATCCCAAATGTTATAGACAAAGAAATTTACAATTACATAACATGCTATTTATATGAAGGCTTCCTTCAAGATATTTCAAAAGAAACAATATCACGAAAGAAATTGCATAACATGTTATTTATATGAAGGATGCCTTCAAGATATTTCAAAAGAAAGAAATTCCATACCATGTTATTTATATGAAGGATGCCTTCAAAGATATTTCAAAAGAAAGAAATTCCATACCATGTTATTTATATGAAGGATACCTTAAACATATTTTAAAAGAATTGTGATTTTATGAAAGGCATGGAATGTAAAGTAGTGGGAATGCGCATAAAGTTATCTAAATGAACATTTCGTTTGAAATGGTCTTCAAAAAATTATGACATTATAGAAGGAAATTTTTTAAAAGAAAGTGTGATAGGGAAAAAATATTTTTATGATAAAAGGAAAAGTTCAAGTTTATTAAATTAATTGATGATTTAATTCTAATTATAGTATAGTGTTCAATGACCATGTAAGATGTAGGGTGCAAGTAAGTTTGAACCATACAAATGGAATAAATATGATATGTGTTAGTTTGACATAACTTCTTCAACATCATTTATATTTTAAAAAACATAACTTTATATGGGGAGTGTAAAATGTTACAATT
>APFE031314832.1:18280-136850 GCA_000404065.3 Pinus taeda | reverse complement strand
CTTTTATTGAAATTTGACTAAGTTTATATGTTTCCATTATTTAGATTTTATTTTGAAATTTATAAATGGACTCAATGCTCTTAAAAACTTTGGATCATTAAAATTCCACACATTGAACAACTCAAAATTACAATTTTAACAAATTTTTAAAGTAAAATTGATTAGAAAATATACCCAAAAGGCACAAATTAAATGATTAGATTACATACTTCTTCCGCATGTATAAAGCACAGTCTAAATGTTCTATGTTTTTTCTTTCTCCCTCGCACACACATTGATGAGTTTAGTGTTAGAATTGTTTGTGCAACCCTAAGGGTGCCACAACCCATATACCTTATCGGGACTAAATTTCTCTTTCATAGCCCTTTATTAATGTTTATACCTCCATGCCCACATATACATTCATCGGAAGCGTTTATATGTATTCAGCCTTAAAATCTAAAATGGATAAAAAAAATGATCTATTCAATCACCTCGTCGAACGCCCCTGTTCCTTTGATAACTATGCCTTTTCATATCGGGAGTGAAAAGAATTCAAAAAAGCTTAAAACTGTGCTTTTTCCCTTTCAGGACCAAATGCTCTACTAAGATGTCGAAACAAGGCTTTTTTGCCTTTTTACATAGTCATATTTGTTATTACCATGGATCGAGATTTGGCCGATCAGACGGCTCAGATTCAATCGCTAAATCGGCGATCGGAGTTCCCAATAGTCCCATATATCGGTGCTAGTCTTCGCAAAGGCCCAATGCAATAAAGCTTTAATCGTTATTAGTGCTTTACAATATGCCACTTTATAATATACCGCCTCCACTCCAAAACGTTGATGCGTTAACCTTGCGGACCTGATAGGCTAACCAATCTTTCATATACTGTTTCGGGTCAGATTGGATGGCAATATCGGAATTCGTCGATCTTCCACACCGATTCCCTTCCTCCGATGTGATGCGATTATCATATCGGACTCGATAAGGCCTAAAAGCAATATTTATAATATTTCAAATCCACCTTGCCAAATTCACTAAGTGTTTCACACCGTTTCTCTTTGTAAATGGGTTTTCCGCTTGCGGACCCAAATTACACTAAACTTGCCTTAGCCATCGGGTTTCTACTATTAAGAATGAAAACATAGAGCCTGTACCAAATTCATTCGAAAACATGGAGAAAATAAACATTCAAGCCTCCATGGGCTGTTTAAGTAGTTATACATGCAACACTACTTTATTCATAATAATAAAACAACAAAGTCTCGGCCTTAGGCTAGATCACATAGAAAAACCCTTTGTCTCAAAGGAATGCATCGACTACACAGTTTCACACTCAAAGCAATTCTCTATACAAGCATAATACAAACTATATTTGAGGCTCTCTCCCTTCTTTGGCTTGATTAATCTAATTAGTGGCCTCTTTCTTCTACATAGCCCATAGGCTTACAGTGCTCTCGGTTCCTCTCCCTCTCTGTCTCTCCTCTCGCATCTCCCTTCAGAAAACAAAGGAAATTGCATATATTCTAAATTAACCATCTCCTCCACAATCGGAGGAATAAATTATACATTTAGGATTCAAATCCTATCCTAATCTAAACAAACTACACTACTTGGCTTGATCTCCACGTAGGGAGGATCATTTGCCATTTTATTCCCAATTCTGTTTAGAATTAGGCCACTCTTAACTACTTACATTTATTTGAAATTAATACAAATTTAACAACCAAGTCTTCCTCCGAACTTGTATTAGCCACAACATGTGAGCACTCCATCACATTGCTGGCTAGGTCTAGATGCTCCTGCATCAGACTCCCAAGGTTTAAATTAATCATGATCTCGTCATCATGCACTTCTGATCTGTTTCCTCCTAGATCCCATATGTGGTTTGGTAGTTTGTCCTTGGTTACTGTTGTTGTTGTTTGTCCTTCAGGTCTTCCGCTTTTATGTTGTATTATCTTATTAGCCATGTTCTCACTATCTGTTGTTGTCCTTTTCATATATCTTACTGTTGTTTTTCTCATCTTAATTCACATTTTTCCATTCCCTTCACCTGTACCATTCCTTCCGGTCAATCTTCCTTTCTTCTTTTGTCCTGTATTTGTTTTATCGGAATGTTGTTGTATGAGTTTCCACAACTCATCCAATTCTTTGTCCACTTCACTTCTGATATGTTGAATACTATTCTCCTGCAACTGATCATAATCTTTGCGTCCATATTTTCCCATATACATTTCTGAAATGTACAAATGCCTTCTCCATTGATCCTCTGTAATAACTTCACTACTTCTTAATTCAATTTTCAACATACCTGTAACTTCACAAATTTCTTGAAATCTCGGAATTTTTCCTACTTGTTTAGCTACTTGGAATATTTATTCTTCCAGTAACTTCATTTTTGCACTCTTAAGGATTATGGCATTATATTTGTCTACTCCTGAAATGTCACTTACAGCCTCTTCTTCATCAATAAATCCCTATAGCATAATAGTAATCTTGTTACTATCATCTCTTGAGCTCATTTCTAGTTCAACACTCCCATACTGTAGATTCAACACCATTTCTTCTTTCTGAGGCATTATGATCTCACCCTTCATTAATTCGATCTGTTCTTTAGAATTAACTCGTTGGTTTAGATTGACTTAACATTACCTTGTTCCTGCATATAAATATTCATCAGATTCAAGTAACTAATTAAACACAATTACTTTACCTTGCTTCCTCATTATGCCAACACTTCTGACAACTTCTTTCTCATATTTGTCATCCATGATAACTTCTTCATTCTTATTCAGTTCTGGTTGTACAGTTTGATCATTTATCTTTTGGTTTCCTTGCCTCTTATCTACAGGACTTGACTCATGCCACAAATCTACCATTTCATTTGGAATTCCTCCTAAAAGTTCTGCACAATCTTCACTAACTGTATTGTCTGTAATATCTATCTTTAATCCTTCTTTACTTTGGCTTCCTTCAACCTCAATAATCTTCAATGACTATTTAACGTCTACAAAGTTTTCTATATCAAATTTCAGTGGTTGCTCTCCTTTGGCTTCAGTCTTCAACAGTTGTCTAATATCTACATAATTTACTACAACTATGTTTAGCAGCTGCTCTTCCCTATGCATGACATGATTATGTGAGTTTCCTTCCTTTAACTTTTGAAAAATCATATATGCATTGTTCCCTTCACTTATGACAAGACTAAATAGTTGCCTTACCTCAGTGTATCCTTTGATCTCAATAATTCTTTTGCCATCCTCCTTTTGACTTAGCCTTTGGATATCACTTGACTCAACATCTTCCTTCACTTGGTTGTAACTTTCCTCCTTATTCTGCATTTGACTGTGAGTAGTCATCTCTCCACCTGTTAATATAATAGTTTCCAATAATTTCTTGTCTTTCCTCAAGTCTATATGACCTACAAACACACAACAACTTACAATTTTCAAAATACAATACCTTTCATCTCCTTTTGATTCTTCAAGCACCAATCCTCCATCATAGATCTTTTGGATTTCATTAGATCCTTCTTGTTGTGACTCCATTTCTTTGAGCCTTTCCTTCTTTAACAAATCAATATGAATTTGTTCAAGTCCTTTGAACTTGTTTATCAACTTGCCATTCCACCTCTGTTGCAATAGCTTCCTCTTGACTCTTTTCTTCATTCTACATTTGTATCTTCAGTCTTCACTTTTCTTTCTTTGTACTGCTAGACTAATCTTTGGGTCTTCATTCTGTTGCCAATTGCTATACTGTTGCAATCTAATGCCTTCCTCAAATTCATTCTCATGTAGCTGATCATCCCTTTCAAATTGTTGGTTCCTTCCATCTTCATCTTGTTGGATTAATACTTCTGTCTCCTTCATGTCTCTGAGGACATAACTTCCCTGTTTCTCCTGATATTTCATCTCACTTTCAAATAATCTCTGCTCAATTTCTTTGATTTTAGAATCATATATATTAATGTTGTCTTCCACACCTGTAGTCACATCATTAACTGAAGAGTCTAAATATTTACTTAACTATATAAATGTTAGGGACAATTCATCCTTATCATGCATAGTAACCATATCCTTTCCTCCATTAGGTTCTGAAAGCTTCATTTCTTCTTCGGGTTCCTTGAGTAGTCTTTCTAAGAATTCTATTTCCTTATGAAATCTGTCCAACAATTCATCACAATTTCCATTCTCAGCTTCATCCTTTTCCTGGCAATCCTCTTGAGTTATTTTTTTTCTGCACTATCATATTGCAAACTTCTTTCATCAATTTCATTAAACAAATTCATTTGTTTACCTCGTTGGAATACCACTATGGCATTGTCTTTAGACTTCTGGTCCATATCAACTTCCTCTGATTGTCTTACCCCAAACAAAATTTCATCTATGAACTCTTTATGTTGCAATAAATCAACACCTTCTTCCTCTAAAAGGCATTCTCCATCATACTTCACCTCAAGAGCTTAATTCCTACTTGTGACAGTTTCACCATACTGTCCATCATCCTCTGCATATCCTGCAAACATACACAAACCATGAGAATTAAAATCACAAGGCTTCATTGCCTCATCTGCTTCCCTTGTCAACATATCTTCGAATTGTTTTGAACTATGCCAATACTCCATAAGATCTTCAGCTGATCTCTCATTATCCTCTTCACCCAACATTTCACCTTACTCTGGTCTACAAATGGAAACTTCCATTTCTTCTTCTGCTTCTTTGAGTTCCTCTGGTTCCTCTTGAGCACTCAATACCTGCTCAATCTTCTTCAACTCTTTTGCTATCTCTAATTTCACTTGTTGATTTCTCTTCTCTTGTAGCCTCTGCCACTTTACTCTTTTCCTCATGGTCCAACGATGCTTCTGGTCTTCATCACTTTTTTGCAGCATCTCCATCAATATTCTAATCTGGAAATCTATCTCAGCTTTCTCTCTGTCAAACTCTTCCTGACTCATCCTCATGCCATTTTCTTTGGCATCTTTCCTTATATTGTGGCTTCTTTCTGAACCTATGTTATGACTATCTGTAGTCATTTTCTTCTCCTCTCTTTCCATGATGTCCTCACTCCTATGCAACAACAAGTCCTCCTTACTACAATCTTACCTCACTAAGCTCTCCTCACTCAATCTTTTGGTAAGCATGGTCCTCTATTTGGAACCTCCTCTTGAGCAACACCTTCTAGGCTTCTACACTCTCTCACTCTCTCTTGAGAACACTTCAACTATCCTCTTTGTCCAATCTCTTGTTGGATTCTTGAGGTTCACTGCCACTTTAGAGTGTTTTCCTTGCTCTGCTTTTAAGAACACATCTGGTTCTCCTCTCACAACTTCTCCTATTCTATATTTCTACAGTCTTCACATTTTCTTATGTTGTCACTTGTGTTTTGAATGGATTTCCTCTGTCTCTTGCATCTGCAAGCTATGTTACAATCTCTAAGAACTTCCCCAAAAGTTCTTCTACAGCCTTGCTACTATAATCTGGTGCTAAACTTCATTCAACATGTTGTTGTTTTCATACCTCTGTAGTCTTAAATCTTCATAAGCGAAACATCCTTCTCGCAGGAAATTTTCTTCCTTTTCCTACTCTGATACCAAAATGGTGCAACCTTAAGGCTGCCACAACCCATATACCTTATCAGGACTAAATTTCTCTTTCATAGCCCCTTATTAATGTTTATACCTCCATGCCCACATATATATGCATCGGAAGTGTTCATATGCATTCAACCTTAAAATCCCAAATGGATAAAAAAATGATCCATTCAATCACCCTGCCGAACACCCCTGTTCCTTTGATAACTATGCCTTTTCATATCGAGAGTGAAAAGCCTTCGAAAAAGCTTAAAACCATGTTTTTTTCCCTGTTGGTACCGAATACTCTACCAAGATGTCGAAACAAGGCTTTTCTGCCTTTTTACACAGTCATATTTGTTATTGCCGTGGATCGAGATCTGGCCGATTGGACGGCTCAGATTCAATTGCTAAATTGATGATTAGAGCTCCCAATGGTCCCATATATCGGCGTTAGTCTTCACAAAGGCTCGATGCGTAAAGCTTCAATTGCTATGGGCGCTTTACCCCGATGCGATAACCTTGCGGACCCGACAGGCTAACCAATCTTTCATATACTATTTTGGGCCCGGTTGGGTCACGATACTGGAATTTGTCGATCTTCCACGCCAATTCCCTTCCTCTGGTGCGATGCGATTATCAAATTGGACCTGATAAGGCCCAAAAGCAATATTTATAATATTTCAAATTTTCCTTTCCAAATTCACTAATTGTTTCATGTCGTTTCTCTGTGTAAATGGGTTTTCCACTTGTGGACCCAAATTACACCAAATTTGCCTTAGCCACAGGGTTTCTACTGTTAAGAACGAAAACACAGAGCCTGTACCAAATTCATTCGAAAACATGGAGGAAATAAACATTCAAGCCTCCACGATTTGTTTAAATAGTTATACACGCAACACTGCTTTATTCATAATAATAAAACAATAGATTCTCGGCCTTAGGCTAGATCACATAGAAAAACCCTCTGTCTCAAAGGAATGCATCGACTACATAGTTTCACACTCAAAGAAATTCTTTGTACAAACATAATACACACTATATTTGAGGCTCTCTCCCTTCTCTGGCATGATTAATCTAATTAATGGCCTCTTTCTTCTACATAGTCTGTAGGCTTACAGTGCTCTCGGGTCCTCTCCCTCTTTGTCTCTCCTTTCGCATCTCCCTTCAAAAAACAAAGGAAATCGCATATATGCTAAGTTAACCATCTCCTTCACAATTGGAGGAATAAATTATACATTTAGAATTCAAATCCTATCCTAATCTAAACAAATTAGACTACTTGGCTTGATCTCCACGCAGGGAGGATCATTTTCCATTTTATTCCCAATTTTGTTCAGAATTAGGCCACTCTTAACTACTTACATTTATTTGAAATTAATACAAATTTAACAACCAAGTCTTCCTCCAAACTTGTATTAGCCACAACATGTGACCACTCCATCACATTGTTGACTAAGTCTAAATGTGTCTGGATCAATTGTATATTTGCATTGTTAAATATGCACAAATAAATAATCTCAAAGGTTTTTTAAAGCTCTAAATGAATTTATACAATTAAACTGCAAAATATTACCAAATAACCTTCCAAAATAGATAATAAATAAACTACAACATTGAATAAAAAACAAAAACAAAAAATGCAACAAAATTAACTGAATTTAGATAAACTACCACTTAGAAAACTTAAACTTGACTAAGTTTTGCTTCATATATTTTATGAAGTTAATTTAAAAAACAATTAAACTTCACTAAATTTTGCTGGATATATTTTATGAAATTAATTAAAAAAGAAAATAAATAAGGAAATCTGTAACAATCTTTTTCAAAGGTTTATGACCACTGCCTTGTACTTTCTTTTTGCCATAAAATGCAACAATGCCCACTTTTTAAGGGCTCTAGAAACAGAGACAAAGGCCAGTCCAAAGGAACCGCCGTTTAGATCAATGTCTGAGGTACAGAATAAAGTTAATCGCATAAACTTCTCGCAATTGTCTGAAAAGTTGACATGCCGTAATGCGGCCAAATTATTGTGTGACGCGTGCCATGCTGCAGCCAAATCTGGTTCAGACGCGATAGTGTGTCGAAGTTCCTTTTTCTGTCTATGTGGTGCGCTTTTAAACGTTGCCACTGACGAAATCCCACGTGCCATTAAGTGGGAGGGGAAGACCAGTCACCGACCTCTAGAACTGTCGCGACCGTCAGCCGGAAGATCTGAAAAATGCCTCAATCTCACCCTTTTGTTTTTGTGTGGGCCAACAGAAACAACCATGGATGTAACAAGTAACTACAATGCCAACGCCAAAGCCAGCACGGTCCCGACGGGCCACGTCTCCTGGATCTCGAGTTTACCACGTCTCCTGGATCTCGAGTTTACCGAGGGTGTAAATTTGCCTTAAAGATAAATGGAAATTTTGATATGATTTTTATAAAAAAAATTATGAAATTTTGGGAAATCTTCGTTATAGTTGTTGAGTTTCAAGATTTTGGGTGTTTTGGGAATTTGGATGGTAAATCAATTTCCACCATAAAAAACAAGATACAAAGTTGCAAAATTTCCCGGAAAACAATGGAAATTTTGGCATGATTTTGGTAAAAGTTAGAGATTTTTTTTGGAAATCCTAGTTAACGGGAAGGTTAAAGATTTCGGGTGCCCTAGGGATTTTTGATGGTGCTGAATCCATTTCCACCATTAAAAAATAGGATCCAACGCTGCAAATTTTGCCCGGAAAACAATAGAAATTCTGGAATGATTTTGGTAAAAACTAGCAATTTTTTTTTTAAATCTTAGTTACAGTTGTTGAACTTCAAGATTTTGGGTGTCCCACGGGTTTTTGATGGTGATGAATCCATTTCCACAAAGAAAAACAAGATAGAGCTACCCCTGGGTTTTTGATGGCGCTGAATTCATTCCACCATAGAGCCTACAAATTCCCCTAGAAAACAATGGAAATTTGGTATGATTTTGGTAAAATTTGGCCAATTATTTTGGAAATCCTCACACATCTGTTGAACTTCAAGATATTGGGTGCGCTAGGGGTTTTTGATGGTGTTGAATCAATTTCCACCATTAAGAAGAAGGTCTGACGCAGCAAATTTCCCTGGAAAACAATGGAAATTCTCGGATGATTTTGGTAAAATTTGGCCAAGTTTTTTGGAAATCCCTGTCACATCCGTTGAACTTCAGTGTTTTGGGTGTCCCAGGGGTGTTTGATGGTACTTAATCTATTTCCACCATAAAAAACAAGATCTGCTATTTTGCCCGGAAAACAATGGAAATTCTGGCATGATTTTGGTAAAAAACTGGCGAATTTTTTTGGAAAAACGTGTCACCAGTGTTTGAACTTAGATTTTGGGTGCCCCATTTTCGCCATAAAAAACAATATGTGAGGCTGCAAATTTGCTCGGAAAACAATGGAAATTCCAATATGATTTTTGGTAAAATCTAGAATTTTTTTTTGGAAATCCCATTGAACTTCAAAATTTTAGATGTCCAAGATTTTTGATGGTGTTGAATCCATTTCCAACATGGAAAACAAGATTCAACCACTCTTATCTTCATATTTTTCTACTTTCAAAAACAATATAATATATATTTTAGTAACAATATAATATATTTTAGTAAGGATAATATACTATGAAAATGAAAAAGACGATTACATTAGTAAGGATAATATACTATGAAAATGAAAAAGACGATTACAAAGATATCCAGTTATATATATCCAAGTTATATATGTAACTGTCAAGAGAGATAGGAGTAAACAGTTCTTTCACATGAAATATGTACTCTTTTTATTTTAAGAGATGAAAGGATAGCGTTTTTATCCTATGGAAAAATACTTTTTTGGCGCTCTGGGCAAATTTGCCGGTCAGTAAACAAGTCCCTTCCGGATTCTCAGTGTGAAACAGTTTTAACTTTAAGAATTATAAAAGCGGAAAGTTACTGTGGGGTCCTGCAACCTTGCAGGGTTACATGACCGCCTACGCACTGGGCCTCTGCTCTCGCCGCCAGAACGCTATAAATACGCCCTTTCCAACACTTCTGCTCGCAGCTCTTTCTGGTTTCTCGAAAAGTCATGCAGTCTTCTTGCTGACAGAGCTCTTCCACTTCTGCTCGCAAGCTCTTTCTGTTTTCTCAAAAAGTCATGCAGTCTTCTTGCTGACAGAGCTCTTCGTGATTTCCCCACAAGTCTGGTGTAAGAAATGCACCCCTGCTAACTGGAACTTGGTCTGTGTTTTCTTTTCCTCGCTGTAGAAATAGAAGGCAAAGCTTTATGTAAAAGTTTCCTCGGAGTCATAGGGTATCGATCAACCTGACTGAATTGTGTGCATAGGCATAAGCATGTTAGGCATGGCTTTTAGCAATCTTTATCCGGAAAATTGTCTCCCTTTGCGATTCAGTAGAACAGGGGGTCTTCAATTTCAGAACTTGAGTCGTCAAATGGTGTACCCTCTGAAGAAGAGAGTTTGTCTGGTTATTAATGCGTATTCTACCACTAGCGACATTTCTGTCGTGTCCACTGTTAAACCTAGTGACTCCCAGCAGCAATTTGTTTCCAGTGACTCAAATAACATGCCCATAGCCTCGGATAAAAATGCCCTGGTTTCTACAAATTGGAATCCAATACAAAGGCTGGCCGCTGCTGTTTTAAATGCTGCAGAAAGTAGCTTCATTCTGGGTCTAGAGAAAAATCATCCTTTGCCCAAGACAGTCGATCCCCAGGTTCAAATCTCGGGCAATTTCGCACCAGTTAGCGAGAGTCCTGTAAAACACGAGCTGCAAGTTTTGGGCACAATTCCAGAATGTCTGCAAGGTGTTTATGTACGCAATGGAGCGAATCCGAGGTTCGAGCCTTCTGCCGGCCATCATTTGTTTGATGGAGATGGTATGATACACGCAGTTGGCTTGAAACAGGGCAGAGCGAGCTACTGCTGCCGATACACTCGAACGCATCGTCTGTGTCAGGAGGAGAAGAATGGACGAGCCATGTTTCCCAAGCCAATTGGCGAGCTCCATGGCCACTCAGGATCTGCCAGGCTGCTGCTCTTCTTGGCCAGGTCTCTGTTTGGGTTACTGGATCCCAGCAAAGGCACGGGGGTCGCTAATGCGGGTCTCATTTTTTTCAACGGGAGACTTCTCGCTATGTCTGAAGACGATTTTCCGTATGCAGTTCGAGTTACAGAAGATGGAGAATTGAGGACGCTGGGTCGCTTTGATTTTGAGGGGCAACTGAAATCTTCCATGATCGCTCACCCGAAAATAGACCCTGAAACTGGTGAATTGTTCGCGCTCAGCTACGATGTGATCAAGAAGCCGTATCTCAAGTACTTTATCTTTCATCCCGACGGGACCAAAGGGGCGGATGTCACAATTTCTTTAAAGGAGCCCACAATGATGCACGACTTTGCCATAACGAAGAATTACGTCGTGGTCCCTGATCAGCAGATCGTTGTGCGGCCATTAGAGATCGTGCGTGGAGGATCGCCTGCTATTTATGAAAAGCAGAAAATCCCGCGCTTTGGCGTTTTGCCCAGGTACGATTCAGACGAGAGCCGAATGAAATGGATTGAAGTTCCGGACTGCTTCTGCTTCCATTTCTGGAACGCTTGGGAAGACGGAGAAGAAATTGTGGTCATCGGTTCTTGTATGACTCCGCCCGACAGCATATTCAACGAGTCGGACCAGCCTCTCAGAAGCCACCTGTCGGAGATCAGATTGAACACCAAGGCAGGTACCTCGAGTAGGCGCGAGATTGCTCCGCTAAATTTAGAGGCCGGACAAATTAACCGAAACTATGTGGGAAGAAAAACGCGATATGCATATCTTTCCATATTAGAACCGTGGCCCAAGGTTTCCGGAATCGCCAAGGTGGATTTGCAGGCAAAAGGCAGCCCGACAGAAAGAATTGCAGGCAAAATAATGTACGAGGAAGGATGTTATGGCGGGGAGCCTTTCTTTGTACCACGCACAACGGATCCGAGTGCTGCAGAGGATGATGGCTACGTTCTTACCTTCATGCACAACGAAACAACTTGCTCTTCTGAGCTGCTCATTTTGGATGCCAGATCTTCCAGCCTGGACATAGTTGCCGCAGTGAAGTTACCTTCCAGAGTCCCCTATGGTTTCCATGGCACATTCTTGAGTTCTGATGACCTGGCCAACCAGATCGACGAGTGACACAACTTACCCATTATTACCATGTTTTTTCATGTTTTACCTTCCTTCCACGTGGTACTAACTCATATACAAAGGCGCCAGCTCAGCTGGTTATCTAATATCTAATGTAATGTAGGTTTATTTTTAATATTAGAGGGGCCGCTCCATTGTATACTCTACGCAATATAGCAGATTTAATGAAAGAAAGGCGTTTACCTTTACATTACCTTAAATTTTATAAATTGATGTTTTAATGCTTGTGTTTTTTTCATTTATCAGAATTGAGTGTATGTATTAAAATAAAAACTTAATAATCTGGGGTTGATTCGAAACCAAATGGTGTTTATCTAATTATTCTGTCTTAACTATTGTAAGTTTGGGTGTTTAAAATGGTGGTGTCTAATTATTTGGTCTTAACTATAAGTTTGGGAGTTTAAAATGGTGGTGTCTAATTATTCTGTTTTAATTATTCTAAGATCGGGAGTTTACCATTATTTTTTGGAAAAATCGTTGATATCTTCTGGTTTATTAATGCATCTTTGTAGCTATATCAAATTTTGTACTATCTTGGTAATAATATTTTATTGTATTGTGATATCATTTCACTAATAAAGGGATTATTTTTCTATTAAAATTTCATTCAATTAACTTTAATTTATAAAAAAGGGAGGGGCTAGTTTCCAGAAGAAGTATTATGGGTTCCTCTTTTTTTACATTATATATGTCAGAAAAGCTGACATCTGTCACATCACGTTACATTCATATTACAACTTCATTGAAACTTAATATGTTGGACTCTATCTCTGGTGGGGTGGGTGGCAGCCGACTGCCCCAACCATTGATCCATGTACAATTTAGATTTAACTTAGTCCTGTATTCAAGTTTCTGTGATTTATAATGAATTAAAGTAAACTCTTTTGGTAAAAATCACATAAAAGAAATTTTTGACAAACACATTTAAAACCAACAAATATTAATTCGAAACACATAAAACAAAAATTTATCAATTTAATTCTAATAAAAAAAAAACCTACTCAAACCTCAAAAGGCTATGGACCAGAAATTCAACTGAATATGCCAAAGAAGTTAAGTTTTTTTTATTCCAAGGGTAAACCTCAGCAGGCTAATATCAATGGAGCCGAAGAAGATAAGTGAAGAACGCTGATAGGGTAGCTTTAGTTTGAGTTTTATGAATTTAAAAGCGGAGTTGTCTATAATGCGACTTTTTGGAGATTCCGGTGACGCAATCCGGCTGAAGAAATTGAAGCTAAATCTTGATTTGTTGCAGTTAAAATGGTTTTTTAACTGCATATTTGGATTCAGCACCCTGAAAAACCCCTGGGATGCTTTGATTGTGCAGAAACTAGTTATCAAACTTGCGATTCCAATAAATTGCTGCCGGATTTTGACCGGAAAAACTCACCAAAAAGGCTTTCAAAAAGTCGCATTATAGACAACTGCTTTAAAAGCGAAGCGGTTGATGACGAATGACGTGACGTATTTATTTATGTCGTCTAGCAAAAGTTCTGCTGCTGTATGCGGGGATAGATGAAAACACATATTATCTTTTTGTTTAATTTTTCAAATTTAAATGAAAGCCAATGTTATGTTAAGGTTTCAGGTCATGAACCTTCTTTATTCAAATGGTTTGGCTCTTTGGCGTTATCTTAATACTAAAAGTTAACCGGCATGTATTTTCTTTTCATACTCTTTTTCAACGAACTTGGGTATATATAAATGAATAAGTATGAAAATATTATATTATTATAATAAAGGTTACAATACAAGATTATAAAGATTAACAAAGGACAAAAGAAAATAAAAATAATAAATATTTGATACTCATTCTATATATAACCAAAGTTCGTTGTGTATATAAAACAAAAAGTTGTTCTTTACTAGGAAACACAAAAACCAAACCAAATTTTTCTTTACGTTAAAAAAAAAAACAAAAACTATATTAGATTAATTTTTAAGTATTCTCGTTTGTGCTGGTGTGCACCAAAAAAAATTAAATTCTATTTAATGAAAATAAGATATATTTAAAATAATAATGATATGTTAAAAAATAATAAAATTTGTTTTATAAATAAATCAATGATTCTATTTTTTCTAATCAATATTAAAAAGAGGAGAATTATGTTGTTTTATGTTTATTGAATTATGTTGTTTTATGTTTATTGTTTTTTTAGTGAATTGTTTGTTTTTTCTTTTTAAAATTTATTTTTATTGTTAAATTGTTAGACTATAAGACACTTTATTGATAGAGATTGTGGACAAGGAATTTTTGGGAAGATTCATAATTAGGTTCTTCAACATATTGTAATCAATTTTTACATTATTTTTCTTCAGCTTTTGATGGACTACCATGTTCATAGTGTTGGCAATGCTAAAATATGTAATGGTGTTCAATTTCTTTGTCCCTTATGACATTGGGAGAAAAGAGATAATGTTGAATTATATACTTTCCTCAATGTCTTTATAAGATTCTCATGAATTCCATGATGTCTGGAAAGAACCAAATGGGAAAAACACCCTTAGCCCGCTTGAACAGAGAGGAATCTCTTATGACATTGGGAGAAAAGAGATAATGTTGAATTATATACTTTCCTCAATGTCTTTATAAGATTCTTGTGAATTCCATGATGTCTGGAAAGAACCAAATGGGAAAAACACCCTTAGCCCGCTTGAACAGAGAGGAATCTTCTAGAAGCCTTACTTTCTAATTCTAACTCAAAAACAAAATTAGTACCAAAAACCAAATTGCCTTCATTGTGAGATTTGTCAATAGTTTAACCAAAGATGAGAAGACAAAGGGAGGAATTCAAACATTAAAATAGTAAAATGTTTAAAGCTCAATAAAATTTCCTTATTGGATGAGCAACATCAATTACTACCAAAATTTAGACTTTTGAATGATTCAAACCTCTTGTGCATCAATCCCTAATTTCCAGAATTATAATGACCTATTGGCCCAACATGAGTCTCAAGTACGGAACTAGCTATAACATATGTCTCAAATGTGATAGACCCATAAGAATCTTGATATAGAAATTGAGCTCAATGTTTATAAGGATACCAAAGATGAGGAGGCAAAAGGGAGAATTTAAACATGAAAGCAATAAAATGTTTAAATCTCAATAAAATTTCTTTATTCGGTGAGCAACAACAATTATTACCACAATTTAGGATTTTGAACGATTCAAGCCTCTTGTGCATCAATCCCCAATTTAGAGAATTGAAATAGCCTATTAGCCCAAAATGAATCCCAAGTACCAAAGTAGCTACACCATATGTCTCTAATGTGAAAGGCCCAAAAGAATCTCGGTACATGAATTTAACTAGATGATTAGAAGGATAATTATAATAACTAGTTTGACCAACACTCTAATCTAATCCTTTCTCCAATACGACTTCATTTTTATTAATTCCACCATTAACTAGAGCATATATTAATATTTGCATGTTAAGAGTACATAAGATTATCCTCTAAGCTTGCGATTTAAAATGAATAGAATGATATTCTCATCGACGATGAATGTGATCTTAATTGCTAGTGGGTTGGAATACTGACCCAAAATAAATCCATTAGAAGATAAGACTACTATGAATTCCACCTTTTTTTCATAAACTCCCCATTGCCTAATTGAATAGTTTTGTTATTCCATTTGTATATTAGAAAAATAAGACTTTTCACATGGAGAAAAGAAATTTAATCTTGTATTTTCTTTTTTCTAGCTATAGTTATTTCTAGTTTGTTATCCATAAAAGTTATTTTACCTGACAAAGATTTAATTACCAATCTAAAATCTTTATTACTTTCAAAATACCATAGAATCTTCATCTACTTTCAAAACTCTTTATCTACTTTGAAATTTCTTATTTTTTTCTTTAACTCATCTACTTTGAAATTTCTTATTTTTTTTCTTTAACTAGAAAAACACTCCTTAATAAAACATAAGCCTCAAAATAATTATTTGTGACATGATCTAAATCTCACATATAGTTACATCTTTCTTCTAAAATTATAAATTTCCCAAATATCTATTATCTTTCTTAATAATATATCAATTTAACTTAATTTTAACTTTTCCATTTTTACATATATTTTTATATTTTAATGTAACCTTTCCCTAAAACTTTTTCCATTTCTAATTGTATTGGTATAAACAATTTTTAATTATATCCAGAACCCCTTCATATACTAAAATTATTTATATAATGCTTTATTTTTAGTGCAAAACATTTTATTATTTTTCAACATTTTTTTAGTTATTAAATACATTTCTTCTTCTATATTCTCCTTATTAATCCTTCCTGCAGGCCAAAGTGGCAACCTTAAATCAATGTGTATATTGACATCTGACAACCATTTACAGCTACTTTCCCTCATAAAATATTCTTTATTTATACTCACATTATATCAAATGATATGACTTGAATTTTTATTTTATATATAAATATCATTATCATAAAGAAGGTTCCATTCAAAAATTACTTGAGTTTAAATGTAGTTATTTGTGGAAAAAGGGAAGAGCATGCTGCACGTGCATCACTGTATTAATGTAGAATGGCCCGTCCATCACTCCATCTTATCGCATCTCTAGTCCAACCATATGATTAAGAGTATCACACAATTTTCTTCCTTGCTATTCTCACAAATGATGATTATCACAGCGTTGTGGGAGGCATAGAGTTTGTTTTTTTGTGGGCGTGTTCAACAAATCAACATCAACCTATTTTGCTAAAATATTAAACTAATTGGGAAGTAAATGAAGTTTGTATATAATTATTTTTATAGAAATTAAATTATATTTTTATAAATAATTAATAATATATTATATATATAATATATATATATATATATATATAAATAGTTGACTTCGTTATATATATGAGAAGATTTATTAACATGTACAAATAAATTATTGAAATAAATTTTTGAAATAATAATTTAATTAAGTAAAAAATATTAATTTTTTATTTTATTTTCTATGATTAATTAATAACAATAATACAAATTATATATAATTGGAAAATTAATATATATTACCAGATTATTAAATTTATTTTATTTTATATATAATTAACCTAATAAATTAATAATAATAATATAAATTGATAAAATTAATACTAATCAACAAAGTCAATTATATAATTCTCAAATTTATAAGCAATGAAGATATAATAAAAAATAAAAAGAGTTTGCAACCGATAAAATCAATATTCATAAATAAATAGGCAGAAAAGATGTAAATTTCAAAAGTAATCAAGATAAATTAAAAATTATTTTGTATGTATATAACCAACCAATTTGACATCATTGAATAAAGTTATTGAGTTTTAAAGGAATTTTTAAAATGATAAATCAAAGAAATGAAAATTTGAATTCATTTGGTGTAAATATTTAATACGGTGGTGATAAATAATAGAATAAAGAATGAAACATTGAGTTTGTCTTGTTGTGTAAATATCTAGCAAAATTAACATCAACAAATTTTTTTTTAAGCTTAGATAAAGTTTTTGATGTGAAATTTAGACATAATTATGTCGAATAAATTAGGAATTTAGTATGTATTGTTATGGAAAGAACCAACAAAGTAAACATCAAAAAAAACTATGTAAAGTTTTTGGATGAAACTTTGAAAATAATTAAGTTGAAGAAATAAGACGTGTGTTTGTATTATTGTGTTGTGTATATGTCTAACAAAAGAAATACTAACAAATAAAGCTGTCTGAAATTTCCAATAGAAGTTAAAAATATCAATATCAACAAATTCCTTTTTGGTCTATATGGAGTTTTTATGAAAAAATTATGCATTAAATAAATATCTTTATGCAAAGAACAAACAAAATCAACATCAAAGAAAAAATGATAAAAATCAATATGAAATGAATTAAATTGAAGAAAGGATTGCCTACATAACTTAAAAAAAACAATACTAACAAATTAAGTAGTCTAATGAATTTTCTAATATACACTATAAAGATGACCAAATAAATAAATAATGAATACCTTTCTATTATTGCATATATAATTGGAGATGTGCATATTAAGTTTTCAAGAATGTAATAATTTAAAATGTTTGCATTAATACTAACAAATAAAGTAGTTTAAAGCAATGTTTAATATATACTTTAAAAATCTAGATGTCAAGTTTGTTTGTAAGATGGATCTAAGTTTGTACTCTTGCATTTTGTAATAGATTTCATAGAGCCTTTAAATAAATTTCATCGTAATAAATACCATGGAGAAATACCGTGGGCCATGTAATATCATTATAGTTTAATTTGACTTTATAATTTAATAGTCAAAATTAAAATTATTATTATTATTATTATTATTATTATTTAATTATCTAAAGATTCACACTTCTTATTTAGTTTATTTTTGACCAAGTGAAAATATTTATGTTGACATTACAACATTGTTGAAATACTAGGAGAGAGAGCACCTCTCAACTTAAAGATGACTAAATTAAAAAAACAAAAATTAAGTTTCATTATTCTATATATATTAATGTATGTATAAATTTCTAACATTGTGATAGTTTAAAACACTTACAATTTAGTCACTACAAATAAAATAAATCTTATTTAATGTATATAAGAGGTTGCTTTAAAAATGCTGTATAGTAAAATTTTGTGCATAATGCACAAATTATTAATTTACCAAATTAAAAGTAAATTACTCAATTAATAATAACTTCAAAGTTAGTTTTATATATATATCTATATATATCTATATATATATATATATATATATATATATATATATATAGATATATATATAGATATATATATATATATATATATATATATATTATATATATATATATATATATATATATATATATATATATATATATATATATATATATATATATATATATATATATAGATATAGATATAGATATAGATATAGATATAGATATAGATATAGATATAGATATATATATATATATATATATATATATATATATCCCAAGGAAAAATAGTAACTTTCATTATGTAAAATATTGAAAATTATATGTTGTAGATCCTACAGAAGGAGCATATCTCAAAATTGGTGGCATTTCCACATAATGTGTATTGTCTATGATTGACTGTTACATGACTGTAACTGATAAGATGAAAACATAATATAAATAACATATACTTGGATCTATGAACCAACACAAAAAGTTAAAAAGGCAATGAGGAGCTCCATCTATGATCTGCAATAAATCAAGGCACTGCTGCCCCCTATGCATGGTGATCTATGAAAGGCCTATTGAAATACTGATAGAGCTCATGTCCATTATATTCCTGTATCAACCAATAACTAAGAGGTTGTTGCGTTGCTTTCTTGTAAAGGTTATCAGAAAGTTGTTTCCTCTCCCTGTAGATATGACGACATGATATATAGTCAAAACACAATTTAAAGAATTAATTTCATCTAGAAAATTCCTGAGTGTGTTCACGTGAAATTCAGATTATTGATTGAACTAGTTAATGACAAGCTTAGAATCACCAAAGATCTGAAATTGTCGACATCCTTTTCTCAAGGGAAAAGGTATGTAGGTGTGTGAGGTTGTTAAGTTATGAAAATTTATTTGTGCTTCTCCCTAATCCCATCCTCATCTTATAGTAATCATCATCACTAAGATATAATACTGCTCCACTGCCACATCCTACTTGCTGGCCCGATCCATCGAAATAAGCCCAGGGAATAGTTTTATTGATGGTTTCTGCAACTATATTCTTGTGATGTTTTCTAGGTTCTTCATACGAAATCATATTGTACACAGTAGTAAAGTGAGAACAGGATAACTTCCAATTGGGAACCTTCTCTTGCAAAATGAGTTTGTTCCTTCCTATCTAGATACTCCAACAAATCAATAGAGGTAAGTTGCGAAGTTTTGAATGGTGGGCTTGGTTCCACCATGATTCCCATGCATTCTGAAGAATATCTACCATCCACATGATGTTGATAACCATCGATTGATATATATGGTTCCAAATTTCAGTTATTGTAGAGAAGTGCATAAATAAATGACCAATAGATTCTTCATAGTTCCTGCAATGTATGCACGAGGAGGGTCCCTGAAAGGAACGAAGTTGATGGTTGTCTCTTGTAGGATATTTGTTGTGTAATAAGCACCACATAAAGAGATTAGCTTTGGGTGGGCCTTTTAATTTCCACAACGGACGGTGCCATCAGACAAAATTATGGGGCTCATGATCAACATAGATAAATGGATATCCTTCTTTTGGATAATATTTTCCATGTTGAGAAATAGCCCAAACTAATTCATCTTCCCTATCATGAATCCTTATGTAAGCTTCTGACATTGCATTAATATAGTTTTTCCAGTCCTTATGCCACATTACGGGGATCCTAAGATTCAGTGTGAATTTCCATGCCTGTCCAAAAAAAGAGAAATTCTTTATATCCACAATTTGATTTAAAGTCCTTATACCAGATGTCTCCAGAAATTGGATGAGTTCAAGGGGAAGAATGTGAGAATTTCCACTCCCATACCATACATCCATTCCAATGCGAAGCCTCCCACATGATCCTACTCTCCAAGCCAGACCTCCTCAGAAGTATTCAATAAAGTTCAAAACAGATAATTAAATTGTTGATATGTCAGTTTTGTTCCATTTAGGCTTTCTGATCCATTCATCAATATTCTATGGGCTAATGTATTTTCTGACAACCACCTCTATCTATAAGTTATTTGTAGTAAGGATTTTCCATCCCAATTTTGTTGCAAGGGCTTTAGAAAAACATACAAGATTCTTCATCCCCCATCCTCCCCATTTCTTTGGAAAAGAAATTTGATCCCATCTTACCTATGCAAATTTTCTACCTTCTTTGTTCCCTCACTAGAGAAACCTACAACATAACTGTTGAATTCTAGATAATATTCCCTTTGGGATACATGCCATAGGCATCCAATATACATGGATTGCCTCCAACATCGATTTGATTAGAACTAGTGGACCCGCCCTAGATAACCAATGATGATGCCATATGTTTACTCTTCTTTCAACCTTTTCTACCAACCACAACCAGTCAACAATTTTATAGTTATTGGGTCTAAACTGAAATCCCAAATATTTGAGACCATCTTCAAAAGCTAGGAGTCTATATGGAAATATCTGTTTTGCATAATCTATTTCATACTGTGTATACCCCATCACAGTTAAAGTAGACTTCTCTTGATTTCTTTCCATCCCTATAGCCTTACAGAATAAATTAAGAATGGAATTGAACATGGTTGAATCACTGATAGTCCCATTAAGAAAAATGATGACATCATCGACAAAAAGTAAATGAGGCAAAATGATATTTTCTACTATTTTAACACCTTTAATTCTCCCCTGGTTCTAATATTTAGCGATCAATCCACTTAGGCCTTCCATAACCAATAGGAAAAGTAATGGTGATAAAGGGCATGCCTAATTGAACCCACGTTATGCATGAAAGAAATTTGATGTTGATCCATTTATGAGAATATTGCATCATACAGAGGAGATAAAACACATTATCCAATTAATAAAATCATGAGTGAATCCTAGGAGAGTGAATAACATCCTCAAGTAAAGCCAAATGGTCCTGTCATATGCCTTAGATAGATCTATTTTAAAAATCATACTCTTCAGATTCTTAATTTTCAAAGAGTATAATCCTTCCTGAGAAATGCCTATAGCTTCATGGATCTGGAAGTTGACTAAAAAAACAAATTTCTCCTATGATATATGTTGTGATAAAATAGGTTTGATGTGGCTATGCAATTACAAAGAGAAATATGCCTGAAGTCATTAAAAGTGGAGAGTTTATCTGATTTGGGAATTAAGGCAATACATTGAAAGCATCATATATTCTTCCATTCATTCAACAATCTTCTATGACCCTGAGAAGATCTTGACCTATCAAATCAAAGAAAGCCAAATAAAACTCCATAGGTTAGCCATCCAGGACTTGAGTCTTATCTTTCTGAAACCATTTAAGCATTGCCTCTATTTCCCCCAAAGACACCAGTTTATTCAGATCCTCATTTGGCTCCTCATCTATAGAGACCAACTACTTTTATATTCTCTACCATAGAAGCCTCTTGGGGATATTTAAACAATTACCCAAAATGAGAAATACCCAAGTTCGCTAACATGCTGAAGGATTATATAGATGAGCCTTCCTCATCCTCCAAAGACCATACAGTATTGACAACCTTCCATTATTTTTCAAATTGTTGATTTTATTTTGTATTTTTGTCACCAGCTTGAAGCCATATAGATATGTTGTTAAGCATCCAAGGTTCTTCCCTTTCTTTTAATATCCCGAGTCTCTCTGATTTGAGTTTAACAACCTCAACTTTTCCTTCAGCAGAAACAAACCCTCCTCTATCTAGGTCTTCTAACCTAGCTAATTCAACTTCAATGTTCCTGAGAGTTTCTTCATCCTTCTTTTTCTTTTCCTTGGCCCATTTTATCGTCCTCTTCTTTAGACGCTTAAGGTTTTCGAAAAAATATTCAGACATCAATTGACCTTTAATCAATGATCCCTCTTGCCATGTTTCTTTAACAATACGATGGTAGGCTTCATCCCTTAACCATGTTGAGTTAAATTTAAAGGGGGCCTTTGGTTTTGGAGATATCCCATTTATCTTTAAATAGATAGGTGAATGATCTGATATTCCTCCCAAGCCAACCCATTTCCTAATCAATCCAAATTTATCCATCAGATATTCCTTGATGAGGAATCGATGAAGCTGCCTAGCTAGCATGACATCCCCAATTCTTCTATTTCTCTAGGTCGGCTGAAGTCGCACCATAGGTATGTCAATCAGATTATTACTTTCCAGCATCTGTGCAAAATAATCTAAGAGGGAATCTACTGAGCATGATATCCCCATGATTCTGCATGACCCATAGAGAAATTTAAACTGCCCCCTAGTATCATGTTATCCTCCCGCATAAACGAAGATCTCATGACTACCTCCCATACTTCGATGCGATTGTGACAGGGACCATCCGCCATTAAGACTCCTTCCCTCCCTCAGACATTTAAAATCTTCATCGTTCTACAATCTATACCTATAGAAATGCCACCAAATCTATCTCGAACATCTAAAGCATGGAAGGTCCATCCAGGCGAGATAGCTTTCAGAGGTGAACTAATATGGGAATTTTCCCTAAGTGTCTCTTGAAGAATCACATCTACCTTCTCTAATTCTAAAAGTCTCGTAAGGGCTAGTTTTTTGGTAGGGCTAGCCAATCCTCTACAATTAAAGGATATCCACTTCCTTTAGAAATTGGTTATGGGTTTTCTCTTGCTCTAAGAACCCCATCAAGTGATAATTGTCTTCCTTCTGCAACATCCATATGTCTTTCGATATATAGGACTGTCTACTTGAGAGGATTTGGGTATCTTCAGAAGGGATGATAGACCTATACCTCGCCCCACAACTATGGACTGGCTGGCCAACGATCTCAGATTATATCTATGGCTAGTATTATATTCAGATGAGGTATCTTCCCTAGAGACCATAATGACCTAAGATACTATAGGAATGGTAGAATAAGGAGCCAGGCAACATATAGACACAAAGGCTGAGGGATAGGCAATTGAACTTAAATCCCATCATTCTGATCATGACAAGATACAACTGGATCATTCAAATTATATGGACCAAGAGATGGGGAAGAGAATACGGTACTTGGAGGGGGGCCAGTTGTTGCTGCATGAGCTCTAGTTACCCTCAGTGATGGAGGATGAGCAAAGGAAGCTTGCTTCCTTTTGTCAATTTCTTTCCCTCTTGGAAAATGAACCAAACTCTTTTGAGGCATCTGGTTCATGTCAATTTATCCAACTCCATTCCCTTCTTTTGCATCCATCGAATCTACTACCGAATTATCTTTTGCAAGAAGGGGGGCAATCCTTGTAAAGGTGTTTGACTTCATGACACCTCCAACATCTAAAAGGAACGCCTTCATAGTCCAATTTTTGCAATCTAATGATACCCTGTCATTGTAGCTTAAAACTTTCCACTAGCCCTTCTCCGATATCAAGATGCACCAAAATGAGAGCATATGCCATCTTTCCAGATTCTACAAGTGATTTATCATAATGTAAAAATACCCTAGATCATTTCCTACGCATTTAAAAACATATTCGATAAAAAATTGAAGTGGAAATCTAGGAATTTTGATCCAATATGGTCTTGCCCCTAGCTTCTCTCTCTCTGGATCGAATAGGGGAGACCATCTCTTCAACATAATAGGTACCATTTCAATATGCCAATATTTTGTTAAGACCCATGTAGCATGTTCTGACCTATTGAACCGTAATGCAAACCATCCCTTGGTCATAGTCACCAAAGTCAGTAAAATTTCCAATACCTGTTCCAAAATCTCTGAGACCCATTTCTTCAGACGTGATGAGGAGTAATTTTTGCCATGAACCCTTCCTACTAGAACATGATCTGTCATATCGATGACCTCATCCAACTTGATGCCCTCCCATAAAACCAACAGTCTCCCTCTTTCTCTGACTTTGGTGCTCTTAGATTTCTTCTCTCTCTTTTTCAGAAAGCTCTCATTTGTATTACCGATATCTTGTGAGGGAGTATCTCAAGAAATAGTAACCTTAGCTTCCACCATTCGACATCCAGAAGAATTAATGGGTATGCCAACAAAACAACCCGATGTTTGTACATAGGTTGTTTTTCAGAGGTCCTCATCTAGGGTTGATGCCTCAATGTATTGAGCCTAACTGCCATCGATCGAAAATTGTACCCTAGAGGGGTCTGATCGAGAAAACTAAACAGGAATTCCAGGATTCCCATCCCAATAGAGAGATCCATCACAGAAATCGACTGGACAGTTAGGGTTGATGCATGTCTCAAGAAATTGCAATAAGGATGGCGAAGGAATCAAGAAATCAGCTTGCGGTTGTATAAAGGGATCCACGATATTCCCAAAACTCTGGTGCCCTAGTGGGTTCTGACCAGATGCTAGAATATTTTTTGAATTCATGGGAAGTAGGGCCTCCATAAGCCTCCTTCGGTGAAACCCTAGATTCGACAACGTGTGAAGTCGATACCCTTTTGCTCCTGGTGAATCCATATTGTGTGCTGAGGTGGAGATTTTGTCCAAATCGGCATAGAGTCATATGTTCAACTGAGTAATCTACAAGTTCTTCATCCATCTCAGCAAGAAAATCTTGTCCTACAGACCTTCAGATGCCTCCTCGATAGCTGAAATATAATTACCCCACACTGAATATGACCTACCCAAAGCCCAAACTTCCACACTTAGACAATAAACAATAAAACTAGCCCGTTTTGAAGCCATCGATGGTGTTGCAGTCAAATGGTGATTGCTATCCAAACCCATGCGGGATTCGTAGGTTTGATCCCTCACGAAATATATATAATTAAATAAAATTATATATATACTCAATAAATTAACAAGATACTCAATTACCATCTATGGAATAAAGCATTAAATTTACATTCTTATGATAACCAACTAAATCAATATCTACGAATAATTTTTATTTATAATAAAAAACTTAAAATTAATGAAATTATATTTTATATAAACCACCAATAAAATTAATAGTAATTGATAAAATTGTATAATTAAATAAAGTTGTCCAGTTTTGAAACTAAATTTAAAATGATAAATAAAAGATAAATATTAGATTTAACTCATTACTTAAATATCTAACAAAACCAACATCAATAAATTCGTTTTGGCCTACCAGCAGTTTTCTATAAAACGTAAACATAATTATGTTGAAGAAATTGGGCATTAATTATATTTCTTTATCCATAGAACCAACAAAATCATTGTTACCATTAACAATACAAAACAAATTGATCAAACTTTGTAAACAATTAAGTTGGATTAAAATGAGACGTGTTTGTATTAATATGCATATAATTAATAAAATAAATATTAGCAAATAAATTTGCTTAGAGAAATTTTTAATGTATATTAGAAAAATAATTAAGTTAAAGAAAAATAATATTGAGTTTGGATTATTAGGTATATAACTTGAAGTATGAATCGTTTTACAATAATATCATAATTTAAAACATTTGTATTTTCATGTTTATAAAGAGCACGAAATTAAGAACATTGATTTAATTTGGATATTATATTATTTTTATTTATTTTGATATTTTTAAAGAGAACAAATAAGCTTTTGGGTTATTTTAATGGCAAGTCTCAATTTAGAAAATTTAGGTTTGTAATGGTTTGAGTCATTTTGAATCATTATATAATAATTTTTGGGGTCAAAACTTTTTAGCTCTATTTAGATCTTTTAATGTTAATTTACACTCAAATACATTTTTAATGGCACAAAATTGATGGTATGCAGAAACTATGCTTCCGACAAGTTGAATTACTAATTTGGAAAATTTAGATTTGAAACCTTCCACTGCCACTTTGAGGCATGAAACAACATTTTTTTGGCTAAAAGCTTTCTTAGTTTTAGCTAGACCCCTTATGTTGATGTACATTCAAAGACTTTTCCAATGACACAAAAATCATGTCAAACTCATGTCAATTTGAGCTAGTATGCAAAAAAGATGCTTCCCACAAGCTTACCTACCATGTTGACCACCATGGGACAAGATGATGCCACATCAACCTGCATTACTCACATGTATTGGGCTAGCCATGTGTGGACTTCAAGATTATTCTAGAAGACCTTGAACTCTAAGGTGGAAGAAGTCAAAATCTAACTGCCATAGGAGCGGGGTTCCATTCTATGTCATTATATTTGTTCCATAGTTGAACAAAATACATAAGAATGAAAAGTTAAGGAGAAAAATAAAAAGTGATAAGATTCTATAACAATTTTAAAGGTTACAGAGGTAACTCCACAAGGACTATCTCTTTTTTTATATTTACATATTTGCATAAAGAATATAATAAAGCATTAAAACTTTACTTTCTAATTAGATTTTCTTTTATACAAGCTTTCTAAAATAAATTTTGTATTTATTTGTAAATATAATGTGAATAATATTTTTATTCTTTATTTTTCACATTTCATACCTTTAAACATAAAACTAATAATTAAAAAATATAAAAATATAAAAAAAATTAATCTTCACACTAAAAGTTTCAAAAATTTATTAAATTTATAGTGATAAACTTGTAAAATAAAAATTTTGTTGCAATTTACAAATTGTGAGGCTCCATCCTAGGGGCCTCGAACAAAACTAAATTTCTTTAATTTTAAATACCATAAAACGGGAAATAACTTATTTCTAACTAAATTTTTAGTTGATGATAATTTACCATTACAATTTATTTCCCACAATTAAATAAGTAAACATTTGATTGCAATCACTTACATGAGTTATCTATAAACAGAGGAATACATGTTTCAATAGCCTAGTTGAAATGCCCGTGAGCTCTTGATCTTGGATGTTCTTCTTGACTACCAACTGGATTTACCTCCCAGCCAAGTAGGAAGTATTTCCTAGCACAGGAAATCTTCACAGATTCCCTAACCCTTCTAGCCCAACTCCAACCAGACGTAGTGTGTCCAAGTTAAACCAATACTCTCATTTTCTTTCTTCTCTTTTCTCCACCATTCTCCTAAAACAAAATCCTCCAAAACCACCACCAAAACCAAAACCAAGACCAAGACCAAGGATCCCCCTCTCCTCCCATCATCCTTCCCCTTTTATGCTTCTTTCTCCCATCCACTTCAACCACTTATCATTAATATCATAACTACCCCCTCATCCTTACATTTGACTTTTCTTATCATATCTTCTCCCAAGTAAATTTGAGAGGACATTTTGGGATGAGATATGAATATATAATTTGGTAATTAATTGGAGAGGACTATATCTTCTCTCAAGTAAATTTGAGAGGTCATTTTTGGGATGAGATATGAATGTATAATTTGGTAATTAATTGGAGAGAATCCTATCTTCTCCCAAGTAACTTTGAGAGGACATTTTGAGCATGAGATATGAATATATAATTTGGTAATTAATTGGAGATGGCCATATCTTCTCTCAAGTAAATTTGAGAGGACATTTTGGGGATGAGATATGAATATATAATTTGGTAATTAATTGGAGATGACCATATCTTCTCCCAAGTAAATTTGAGAAGACATTTTGGAGATGAGATATGAATATTTAAATAGGATATTTTGGGGATGAGATATGAATATATAATTTGGTAATTAATTGGAGATGACCATATCTTCTCCCAAGTAAATTTGAGAAGACATTTTGGAGATGAGATATGAATATTTAAATTGGAATAAATGGAAGCAGACCATATTCCATCAAACTTTAAATTTGAAGAGGTAAGTTGAGAATAATAATAAAATTTATATTAGTATTAAATTTATAGTTTCACCAATGTAAATAGTAAGTATGTACCAATATTTCTTAATAATTATAAGTCAATATTTTCAAATAATTTAAACACTATAAAATTTACATAATAAATTTATACATTATGTAACCATTAATTTATCAAATTAACACTAAACTATTCATATAATAATAATTTCAATATAATACAAATGGCAAAAAAAAATATATCACATTAAACAACCGTAACATAACTCATTTCACTAAATCAAATTCTTTTATAACATAACTCATTTCATTAAATCAAACTCTTTTAAGTAATCAAATTCTTTTATAAACTTAACATTTTGTAAAATATCATAAAAATATTATATTTTATAGTTTAGGTAAAATATCGTAAAAATATCATGTTTTATAAGACTATTTTTGTTAGTTAATTCCAAAAGCATCACCTTTCAAAAAATTATTACTTTCTAATATACTTTAAAAGGAGTGTTACTTTTCATCTAATATCCCTTTCTTTGATATATCCCAAATAACAAAATATTTCTTTAGCGGTCCTTCTATTTAGTTTGCTCAATCATTTAACCTCATGTTGAGATCCTCGTTGAATTTCCTCTTCACCTTCCATATTTTGGAAGTTTCAAATTGAAATATTTCCCTACCCATGCCCAAACCTAAACCCAAACGTGTAGGTTGGACTTATAAGTTTGAATGCTCAATGGTTTCTCTCCACCATATATGTTGACGGTCCATGCAAGATTTTATATTAATCCCACTCTCAATGTTTGGTTTTTATGTTTTGATGGTGATTTTGCATTTAAAGTCTCTTGCATTATCAGGGTTATAATCTTTTTTAATCTTAAATTATTAAAAAATAATTAAAAAATATTATTAAAAATAATTAAAAAAATATTAATTTAAAAATTATGTTGGATTATTATATTAATCCCACTCTTCAAGTTTGTTTGTATGTTCTGATGGTGATTTTGCATTTAAGTCTCTTGCATTATCAGGGTTATAATCATTTTTTAATTTTAAAATATTAAAAAATAATTAAAAATACTATTAAAAAATAATTAAAAAATATTAATTTTAAAATTATGTTGCGTTATAATGGGGAGATCCGGAAAAAAGACGAGATAATCGATAAATAGGAAAATCCAGCAAGTTGAGAGGGCATATAGCCAGAGTACAAGCCCCAGAATTAGAAGAATTATCCAAAATATGGAGGAGGAACCCATTCAAGCTCAGTGAGGCTTTGAAATGGAAGATTGAGAGTTTCTTGTCCATGACCCTGCTAACACTAGGGGCAGAATGTCTTTATTTAAACAGTCCCTCCATATATACTGGGTAATGAAAATATTACTGGCCAAATCTCTGGAGCAAGCGGCAACAGAGATGGCTGAACTTGCGCAGAGGGTTCCAAACCTGAGCAGGGAGCTCCATATTATACAGATCACCTTGGAGATGCAGGAGAAGAAGTTGGATGAGATCCAGCATCTGATAAAGGAAGGCCAGCAGATCGCTAACAAGGAGACTACCGAGCGTCCAGGGGCAGAAGCTGAGTAATTTTAGATATGTTTTATTTTTGATAAAAATGCATAGTATAGATAAGTTCGGCAAGTTTTCAGTATCAGATGTAGAAAACTGTTATATGTAAGTAAGTAGAATTAGAAATTTGAAAGACTGTGTAGTGTATTTAGCTTGGATAAGCAGACTATGGACCTTTTATTTTTGGGCAGCTGTTAAGAACTTCAGGTGGCTAAAATACTCGGTTTTCCCAAGAAGGCGAATGGAAGGCAACCTCATTTTGATGTAATTTTTGGATTGAAATAATAGAAAGAAAAGAACAACACCTTAGCCTAAAAAAAAATAAATAAATTAGGTTGAGTTATTATATTAATCCCACTCTTTAGGTTTGGTTTTTGTGTTCTAATGGTGATTTTGCATTTAAAGTCTCTTGGGGTTATAGTCATTTTAAATTATTAAAAAATAATTAAAAATTGATATTAAAAAATATTAATTTAAAAATTATGTTGAGTTATTAGTCATTACATTAAATTTTTTAATACTTAAATTGATAATTAGATAGCCTTGGGTTTCTATTTTTTATTAGACAATATTAATATTAAAATTATGTCAGATCACTAGCTAATATATTAAAAATTATAAACCATTATATTTTATAAATGAGTAGCCTTGATAGATTTACGTGCCCAAGGAATTTGAAACCATACTACTAATAATTTATAGTAACATAATTCGAAAGCATTGAAATACGATTACATAATTTTAGTGCACACATTAAAAATTAAAGTTTTGACATGTTTCCATAGTGAATTCCATAGATTTATTATGGAATATGCAACTCAAGGGTGTATGAAAAGTTTGCTGTTATGCTAATTGCTTTGAGAACCATTATTTGTGATTAAGTTAGAGATTTTCTTTATTGAAATGCATAGTGCATGCAATATGGTAGGTTTATTTAATATATAATATATATATATATATTTTTTTTTTTTTCTAATTAATTTTTAATTCTTCTATAATATATCATTTTTCAAAATACTTATAAAATTTCAAAATTATAAAAATATTGTTACCAAAAAATATGCATGTTCATTAATATTAATATTAAAAATAAAAAAATAAAAGATTAAAAGTATATTATATAATACTAACAATCTTGTTCTTGATACGACCTCATTGATTTATTGAGAATGAATTCTTATTTCTTGATACCATCTCATTGACTTTATTATGGATGGCTTTTTGTGTGGTTATTTATTTTCTTTTCATTCCACTAGCCTTGTACCATATATATGATTTTCTCTACTTGATTGCAAATATCTTGTATAATATGTTATATCTTTCTGGTAGAAGTCATGGATATTTCCCAATATCACTAGGTGATAGCCAATAAATCTCATGGGAATTGTCGTTAAAGGTGTTGTGTTTGGGGATAGGGGGTAGGGGTGAATGGGGAAGTGTGGTTTGGTAGGGGATGAAAATTGTATAATACCAATCAATGAGATAGACATGAGATGATATGTGTCGTGCACCTAAACAAAATAGTTTTCTATATGTGAATAAATATATATTGATGAGTTCTTTCTCTTTTCTTTTTCTCCTAAGGGTGGTTCACAGACACTGAGTGACTGCTATATCCATGAGAAAATCCAGGTAGATCAACCTAAAGGGATCTACCCGTTGGCCAAAATAGCAAATCCTAACACCAAGGGCATCAAGGAGATTTGACCTCGTGACCTACCAATAAGCGAGGTACTTAGCAACAGGAACTCGACCAACTGAGCAATCCCTTGGGGCTTGAGTTCTTTTGTATGCTATCTTATATTATGTTCTTTATAAAGCCACTTATATATAAATATGGCCTCATACAAATAATTAGTATGTTTTATATTAATTAGTTAAACAATATCTTAATTACCCTATAATTGTAACTTGGAATATAAATTACGGTTTTAATTTTTTATGAAGAATGAGATCACTACGTAGGAGAGAGGAGAATCGTGAGAATAAGACCATGCATAGGTCTGATAGGCCTTTCCTCTAGATACAATGCAAAGGCTTGATGAAGGGATGCTCGATGGGAGAAAGTGTGGTAACCATTTTGTATTGTAGTCGATAGAGTATTTTCCAACACCTTAGGGAAGTTAGACATGGGATGAGGTGGAAGATTTGACCCAAAATGGAGTGGAAAATAGTTGAGGAGGGAACATGCGAGAATGACATAATGGGTGAGTTGGAAGGATGAGTTGGAAAAATAGTTTTTGTGCTATATTTGAGAAAGATCCATGATAAACAAGTTGATTGTTGTAAATTGAGGTTTCTGAAGCCCGCCTTCAACTCTAGATCTAATAATTTTGGTGGGAATTTTGGTTTGTTGTTTTTTGGGTACTCTAGTTGACTATAGTCTGTCTCATTTGGTGTAGTATGAATCTACTGAGGAATACTATGAAGAATTTTGAGATAATTGTTTGTATGAAATCTTGTATGAGTGTGAATTCTATGACGTTGGCCGAAAGTATTAATTGAGCACGAGATTTCAAGTCCTTCTCTCAACTTGTATATTATATCTAATGTTTTGTTGTTGATCAATATGAATATAAATGTTCAATATTATTTTTGTGCCTTAGATGTTTGTTCCATGTGTAATGTTGATGTTAATGATGATTATCATGAGTGGAATTTATGTTTGAAGTGAATTATGGCCTTTATGGCTTTGTTGGTTGTTGTGTATGATTATATTAGTATATAAACAATTAACCCAATTTTTTTTGTTCCCTATTTAAATTTATTTTATACATAATGGTCGAAGGGTTATCAAAGGATGGGATCCTTGTATAAACTGTAAAGTTTGCATAAATGTTAACCTATATAGATATTTTGACTATAAGATTGCACACGGAAAAGGTCTAGATTATGCATGGTGTAAGTCATGGGAATATCTATGGCACACAACATCTGTGACGGGTTGAATTGGATTTCCATAAGCTAGGATAACCTCCCATATCTCGAGTTCCCTGCACAACCTACACAGGTTCTATAATCCCATCACATACCTTAGGTGAGACTTCACCTCCTTATGGTTGTTGCTAATGCCAATATCCTTAGGGATTTTTTTGGAAAAATATTAAACCGTAGGTCTTTCTTACCCTCCCCCCTACACACCAACAAATGTTTTTGTTGCTGAGAGCTAAAGGTATGTGGTGAAAAATGGAATGTCAAGGCCTACATAATAATATATTGAACAATGTTTTGACCAAAAGAGATACGAGTTCACAGTAAAACAATCTAGAGGGATATTGTTGGACACCTAATTCTCTATGGGTTGGTGTGGAATGTGAACAACCACCAGAGTCCAAGAGACCACTTAGAATATGAATCCAAGGGTCACACCATGTACTATAATTGTATATCATGTCAATAATATATGCAATCTAATGCTTATCATTTACATTAATTGTTTGCATTCCATGTGAGTTTAACATGGTATCAGAGAGGGCGCTCTCCTTCCCTGCCACATTTTGAGCCACTGATTTTGTGATTTCTATGTGCATGAAAGTTTGGCTATCAGTCCTGCATTTGATGAATATCTTATCATATAAATTTTAGCTTCATTTTCTGCCTTAGTGGCTCCTTTCTAATGCTCTGTCTGTCCACGCTAAGGCCCTGACATCTGTGCATCACTTATACACATAATGTTTTAGCTTTCATACCCACATTGTTGTCTTCTAGTGCATTGGTTGAACTTTGTTGAATCCTTGTGCATTTAGCCGAGTCCCTTTGATCAATTCATTAACTAAGAACTTGTATTTCTGCTTGATTCTTTAATTCGTGTCATATACATTGGCCTAAGCGAATACAACTATCATATACATTACATTCTTTGCTCTAAAAGCTAACATTATGGTAATAATGGAGAAGAATGAGCAATTGTAATTACCTGTTCGGATATGTATCACTGATTCGAAAGTATGCTATTGCAAGAGGGCATTTGAGTGGCTTCCTCGAATGGGTTACTTTAGCAATGTGTTTTCCATTTGGCTGTAATGGTACTCTAATTGCATCTAATGATATTCTCCAAGCTCCTTTCAAAACCCTGTAAGGTCAATTCTGTCCTAGTAACACCGACCCTACTTACTCTTCACATTCCATATGTTTCTTAATTCAAGAGAGTTTAGTTGACTCCCAATTAGATTTTTTACGCTTCTATCATTTTATTTATCGTTCACCATGGACCAATAATTCATAAGGAACTCCATCATGACCTAGCATGAGTTGAGATGTTGCAATGAACATTTTGCCTTTGTGTTTAAAGTGTCTATTGTTGCCAGGGCCATTTCTTCATTTATTCGACTTCCAGTTTAAGTTATTGTTCGAGCTAATTTAGGTGCAGATATAGGTGATTTGTCCTTTTCACAAATATGGTCGAAAGAAAGCTTGTGGTGTTTCCAACTACTATGTGGAACATAGTGAGCGAAGAATATTGTATGTATGCTAGTTTGGGATAAGCGCTGGTTGGAGAACTCTTGTTGGACATGTGTGCATAATTTATGTGCATTAAATCTTGCATGTTTATTCGTTAATATAATTATGAATGTATTACCTTACGTTGAGCCATTTATGTCAAAGATTGTGCGAGTTGGTTTATGCCCTCCATAAGTTTGGTCTCCTTTAGAATGCATTGAACTTCCGACTGTGTACATGTCTCTAGTGACCCGTGGTTCATCCATTGTGCATGTTGGATTTGATCCTTTTCTTGAGTTGAGTTTTGAAGGTCGTGTACAGGAATATGTTGAACATTGGTCCTTTGTTAACTTTATATGTGCATTGAGCATTGATGAACATGTTGTTTAACTTGACAATGAGCGTAGAATTCGTTGATGTATTCTGCATATGCTAGTGGAGGTTTGTAAGTCGACGAAATTTTGGTTAATATTGTGAATGTTAATATGCCCATTCTCTGCTAGAGTGCTTTGAATGAGTTTGTGTAGCAACATTTAAAGGGTTGTAAGTTGAAACTATAGTTCAACAAATTTTGTGCATAAGATTGGAGAAAATGGTTAAAATTGACACTTTATTAGAGTTTTTGATAACTCTAATCATCACTACTATTGAAGGTATAGTAAAAATCAACAAAGACTATCTCTTTGAAATTCAGACCTATCTACAATATGTACAAGAGAAAATTAACTTTTTGGAGCTTGAAACTCAGCTTCAACTAGTAGAATTACAACAACAGAGTCATCATTTTGAACCTGTGTTTGTTTAGAACATTGAAACAAAATCCCATAAGAAGCAAGTTGATTCAAATCCAGTTCCCAATGAAGTACCAAAATTGCATGCAGAAGTAGAAATTCAGCTTGCACTTCCCAAGTCGGTCATTAGACCTTGGAAAGAACTTTTCCATAACAAGCGTAGAAAATGTCTTGGATATTACAAGGATGTGTCCTTTCATATTCCAGATTACTCAAAGCCCATCCAGTTTAAGAGTGTTGGATTTCTTCATGATAGTTCACCTTCAACTGTTCTATATTCTACTCCTCTTTCTCAACATCAACAATAGATTGCTAAATTCCAACACTGTGATCGAGTTGGCCATATGAAAGATCACTATTTTGATCTTCATCCATGTGATCAATGTCATAAAACCACTCATTCTTCAAACAAATGCTTCAAAAAAAATCCTTCTGCAAGAATAAAGATTCATCTTGGATGGATCACTTCTTAGTAATGGGCTTCAACAACCAAGAAGATATTTCAGTCATATGTCATAATTTCTTCTAGAGTATTGAAAATTTTTTATGTTGATTTTTCTCCATCATTTCACCTTGTATCTGACAGGGGGGAAGTGATGGTCATTTGCAAGCTTCAAAGCCACATCAAGTGAGCATGAGCCACAAATTGTCATACTAGATTTAGAGTTGTAGCTAGAGACAAAGATTCCCCTGAGCATGCCTTTGGTTGGTGATAAGCCTTAAACCATCTATGTGGGGTTGAGACATCTCTTCAAAGAATTGGGGACACTTTCTATAGTAGAAGAATTCAACTTCTTGCCAGTTTTGGAAGAGTTCTAGGAATTGCATTAAGCATTCTAGAGTTGGTGGTCATGCTTAAACCATCACATGTTGAGACCTCCCTTTTTAGGTTGAGGTTCTCCCTTTTTATGCAGGGTGAGACCTCCCTTTATAGGTTGAAGGTTACCCTCTTCAAAAAATTAGGAGCACTTCCTTTGGCAGAAGACCTCGGCTTCATTCCATATTTGGAAGAGTTCTGGTAACTGCACTAAGCGTTCCAGTGTTAGTGGTCATCCTTAAACCACCCCCCTTATACCAAAATTTCAGAGAGCACAATCAACCTAGTGCTTCCATGCATTTTTTCACATTTTGTATTACAGATCTCTTCTTGGACTCATACATACCCCTTCATATAATGGGGGGAATGTTGGACACATACTCCTCTATGGGTTGGTGTGGAATGTGAACAACCACAGGAGTCCAAGAGACCACCTGGAATATGAATCCAAGGGTCACACCATGTATATAAATGTATATCATGTCAATAATGTATGAAATCTAATGCTTATCATTTACATTAGCTGTTTGCATTCCATGTGAGTTGAACAGATACACATTTCTCTAGAAGCTTAGGTGTGAAGCTACCTATGTGCTAAGGTCCATGAGATTTTCTATGTAGAGTTCCCCATGATATTATCAGAGTGGATTAAGTGCCAACCAAAGCGATGAGGATTGGGACGTCAACAATGACCTTATTAGAGGATTACTAAGCTACTACACAAAGTGAGCACTGTAAGTAATTTTGTTTCCTGAGCAATGGGCTTCTAGCTAACTAATGTATTAGAGGGTTATATCATAGATTTTGCAATAGAATATACAAAATATTTTCGTGCAGTTCAACGAGATTTCTTTAAAGAACCATGAGGTAGATACCTCAGAATGTTGTTGACATGAATAAAAATGTTGTTGTGTGACAAAGGGATAATGCCGTTGCAGCTTGATACCATGAGAAACTAGAGCCATATGATACGAGGAATGGAGGGGTTAATCCAGGGATGGCTTGACAAGGAGAGAGTGGGATAAAGGGGAATAAGGAGTGCTAACAACAGAAAGGTGTGTGTGGTAAGTAAGCTAGAAGAATTAGCATATAAGTAGGAGAGGATGCCAAGAAAAAGGATAATGTTGGGGGATGTATCTAATTCAATGGTCAAGATGAAGTAGAGAGGGAAAAAAGATCACCCAAGAGGTAGAGAAGTACTGCTCGCATAGATAATCCACAAGTCAATAAGGAGGGCTTGCCATTGCAAAGAGTGGGTGAGGCAAGAAATTTAGAGGGCTTCCTATGTAGTGGAGCTTGGTGTGCTGGTGGTACAAATATAGGGAAGAGAACTACAACAAAGCTAATCTCTGATGAAAGGATTTCAATGAGGAATGTCGCGTAGAATATAGGTAGACAGATTGGGGTGAGTACAGGTCATTGCGAAATAAAGTGGAAGATAGAGTAGAGAAAGGTGCATAGGAGGAATGCTTTCACCAGGAGTGGTGCTTCAATTTCGTGGAGTGGGTCATCCACTCAGATTCGAGGAGAATGACATCGTGAAGAGGGAGGAGAAGAGGGAGTGCTAAATCCAAGTATTGGTCAGAAAGGTATAGAGGAAGAAGAAGGATAAATTTACATAAAATATCTCTTAGGCCCCATTATCCTATTCATATCCATCCCCCGGGTCGACCTAATGGCCCTGCACACATATTTAGAACCAGAGCTAAACTCATCTTTCTTTGTTATTTTTTTCGATTATGAGTGTCAAGAAAGCTTACGCACTTGGAGAGTGATAGCAATAGGGAGGGAAACATAGAATTTGAAAGAGGAAATATAGGTACAACTATCAATATAGAGGAAGCTAAGGAAACCCAGATAAGATGAACCACACAGGGTAGTTTTACTACAAATTCTAAACAGGTAGACACTAGGAGACCTACCATGGCATGTGTTGATTTGAAATTGATGTTGCTAGTTTTTCATGGAATTAGGACTAAAGATCCATAACAAAATTGTTTTGAATGTGAAGCTATATGGACTGTGAAGCAGATCCTAGATGAAAGAATGATGATTGTGAATATAGAGACTACTTTATGGGACCATGCACTTGTGTGGTATATGATGTTTAAAGCTATATGTCCATGGGATAACCTCACACCTTATCGAAGATCAAGAAGTGTTGCTGAAATAGTTCTAGAAACCCAATTTAGAGTCCCAATGCATGAAAAAGATCAAAGAAATCAACATGGTAATACTAAAATTGTGTGGGACTATGACCATGGATTCAAAATTCTAATGGATAGGTTGACCTTTTAGATCCTCAATGTAAAGCATCAAGAGTTTTTTATTGTAGGGATGTTAGCACATATTTGTATCCCCTTGACATAATAAAAAGTGACTTCATTGCCAAAGGGATTGGAGATTTCTAGGCATCTAGAAGTTGCACCAATAAGTGGAGAGAATGGTGTTGGGATGACCTAAGTGTATTCATAGTTAGTTACCTTAACGTTACAGCTGCATGTTCTCACCAAGAATAAGGAGAAGCATGAGGAAGTATTGTGTACAAATTATTAGAAGGAGGAACATCACTGTAATGGGTGTCCAACAGTAACAAAATATGTCACTAATAGGGTATAAAATCCAATGTCCCATGTTAGAGGCCTTTGGTGTGAGATTTGTAGAATTTGGGGACACTCGCCAGTGAACTATCCGTTGTTGCAGAAATATCAGAGTTCGATGAGATCTATTTTTTGTGACTTTTGAAAACTAGTTGGGATTGACATACACTGTTGTTATGCATTGGAATTAATGTGTGAATGGACCTTAGATGCGTACTACATTTAGGATACATCGGGGGGTGAGGAGGCCACAAAATGGTTTCATGGATGAGACTATCCTACACCAGCATGAGGATAGGGACCCTTAGGGTAAGGACAAGGTCCACTTGCGAGATGGTGATAGGGGTTTCAACAAGGAAGTGGACCAATAATATGCTTTAATTTTGGTAAACCAGGACACCTAGTGAGAGACTACTCAAACCCCTTCACTATGTGTACCTATTTCAAAGCATTGGATCAGACAATGAAGGATTGCTCATTATTAATGAAAAAGTGGTAGGAGAAGAGGGAGTTAAATGTGTAAATAGTTATCACCAAGATGTGGTAGGGCCATCCTCAAGTGTGTGTAGTGAAAAAGGGTGGGACCAAGACTAGCATGGATGCAGTGAAGCCCCCAGAGAAGCCTCATTAGTGGGTGTAGAAAGATGTCAAACCCCCTCAAAGGTTTGATCCATCTAGAGAGAAGAAGATATACCAAAAAGTGAGAAGGGAGTTTTCATCTGCTAAGTGGGAAGAAGAGAAAGGCTTCTCACGCAGAGAGGCGATGAAAGTAACTATGTCAAGGTACTAACCATGCTCATTGGCAGTAGAGCGATGCTTGTCTTCCTGTGTGACTTCATCGGGGTACTGTTCAGGCATGTTGGCAATGGAGCAACACCAGAGATGAAACTAAGACTCTAACATTTATATTACTTGTGCACCAATATACCCCTCCTCACCAATCAAGACAACTCACTCGACTTGGCTTGGTATGTGTGCTGACCGATCAAGAGAATGACGTGGACTATATCGTTAACTCAACCTATTGCAGAAGCCATGATGATCAAACAATAGAACAATACATCTGGAGTAATTAGACTTGCTTTTCATGAAACAAGGTCCATACAAAGAGTTGGTGTTCTACCAGCGTGTCACCAATGTTGTAGTGGCTACAACCACCCTAAATTTTTTTTCCTTCACTTCATTTTGGAGCCTCCCTCCTCAAAATCTTAGCAAGCATATTGTACTTCTCAAGTACTTGTGTTTCAGTTGATTTTATCTTTTTCTTAACAACTTGTGTTCACATTCTTGTTCTTTCGACTAACCGCAAGATGACCTGGCAACTTGGTTCAGATCCGGTCTTTGCGCTATCTCGAAAAACTGTGTCATCCTACGGGGCAGCTACCTTGCACTCAGGAATTGCGTAGAGCATCCCAACAAATGCCTTGCACTAAAAATTTGCATAGAGTAGGCAACCAACCTTGCTCTAGAAAATTGCACAGAGCAGGCCAACAACCTTGCTCCCAAAATTTACGTAGAGTAGGCCAAAAAAAAGGTAGAAAAGGCATTTAAGAACTACAATTGACTTAAAATTTTCAGTTATTTCAAATCATGGAAAATTGATACACAGAGGAGTCAATTGACTAGTTTATGTAAGATATCTAGAAGCAATAAGGGTATTCTATACTATAATTTTTATTTTCTATATAAATTGAATAGAGCTTTGTAACTAAGGAAACATTAGTAATAACTTTAAAATTATAATGATTTTGATAATGCAAATTTTCAAAGATAAGTATTTATAGGATATATCTTGTGTTATTTGGTTATATGGTTGCATTGATTTGTTTTTTCTTTCACTTAAAAACAAAATTGAATCCATGTTAAACATAATAAGTTAAATTTAAACATAATAAATTTTTAAAGTTTATTGGTTTGTTTTTACTTTATTATGGTTATTTTGTTTTTTTTTATTTTACATCTATTATGATAAATCACTCAAATAATAAGCATAGAATTAGAATTCATTGTTGAATGAAGTAAAGATAATATTGTGCACACAAGTGGAGTGATTAAAAGGATAGTTGATAAGTGTTTTAACTTATTCCAGTTCTTTTATAACTCAAAGTTAAAGAATTCTACCTTGTTTAATACACTTAAATAAAACACCATTATATATGTCTTTACAACCTTTTCGGTAAATGCAAATGGTTGAAAATAGTATCTTAAATGTATGAACCTGTGATCTAAGATAAATTCAATCTAGATATCATGATTTAATTCTTGTGATGAAAAGCTTAATTAAATTACATTTGAGTTTTCCACAACAATTGGTGATTAAGCTGATAGGCGTTTTATTATGTAGTTCATCCTCACGACATTGTAGCAGATTCATTGGCCTATAAATAATAGACTAATTCAATAGTGGTTATTGACACAATTTATCGATGATGGTCATAGCTATTGACTCATCCATATCTTAACTCTTTTGCCCCTTCTATTCTTAGCTCCTCCCCACATTTCTCATCATAGGACCACTGGCTGTGACTTTCCACTTAACCTTAAGGTGTGAGAGTGTTTTTTTCTTGCTTGGGATTGTTTCTTCTTTGTTAAGTGATTTATGCCCTGGGTCCTTTAAACGCTTCTCAACCATGTGCTAGACCAATATCAGAGCCCTCTTATCACAACTTTCCAATCACCAACTGTTACAAAGTGGCGAAATCTTCAACCTTCTCTACAAACTTTACAATAAAACTCTCTGCACTCTACAATAGTGTGAAAGCACAAATCAAATTTTTATATAGCCCCCTATGTGTGATCATGACCTCCTCGATCTTATTCAAGAGACAAGTATTTATATAGAGTTTCAAAGTTAACGAATCCCTTCAGTTTCTCAACAAAAGAGAAATAAAAAGTAAATGAATATGGAGGTTTGATATTTTGTTGAATCACAAGATGAACTTAGAAGATCTCAGAAGTGTCATTTTGATTGGATTCAAATAGTATTCGAATGAGCAGAAGGGTATTTTCCAACAAATTCTCCAAATAGTTTTTTTCAACAAACTCTGTCTTTATTTAGCGCTATAGTGGTTCAACTGTTCCATTAAAATTGGGAGAGAAAGTTCTCCCAGAATTGGCCTTGCAATCAAAATACAACAAAACAATCAGTGTTCTACAAATAATTTGAAACTAAACTAATCATAATGAAACATAAATGATAAATAGCCCGAGACCATTAATAGTGACTTATTCAAAACTTAATAGTAATGACCAAAACAAAGTGTGACAAGTGGCGGACTTGGATGGATATCAAAGGTTGGAGTATTGAAGTTTTAACATGACACACTTTGCAAAAGTTGCTATATATGGAAAGTTATGATGAAGAGTAGATGTGATATTATATTAACTCATTATGGTAAAGCCCATCGGATCACAACCATATCGACGATCATAAGATTAAGTCATATCGACGATCTTAGATATGTGCCATTTCAAATGTTCTGATATGAGAGCGGATGCGATTTTATAACTAATCCAAAACTTAAATCAAATCAGGTTTGACATATCAGAGGTCAGAGGATATATCGCATATCAGATATTAGAGGGATATGAATATCGAAAGTTGGAGAGTGGAGGGAGTGTTGTATCGGAGGTCATAGATTTGAGGTTATATCGCTATTGAAATATTGACATAGTGCTATTGGAATGTGGATGCAAAGATATGTGAGAGATTTTGGTTTTATGAACCAAAGTTTGCATATTAAAGGGGCTTATATTGGAGATCTTTAATATTAAAATATCCATGGATTCTAATATGTGTAATGAAATGAATTACAACCATTTTATTAAATGGGTTCGAAACTTTGGTTAAATTTTTTATTAAGCCTCTTCATAATATATTTCGGACTTTGATATCGAGGATTCTCAAAAGGATTATTTCTATGTTAAAGTACTGATGGCTTGAAACTTCGATATTAGATTTGATATATGCATTGTTTTCAATAGGTCTTTCTTTTCTTTTATCAATAAGCCAATTCACAATATAAAAGTCACTTTGTAATATAAGACTTGGTCTTGTTCTTGGGGGATATGTAATGAATTAAATATTTCGATATGTGTACTGCAAAGTATTACAACCACTTTGTTAAATGGTTTTGAAACTTTTGATAAATATTTTATTAAGCCTCTTCATAATATAGTTCAGACTTTGATATTCAGGATTCTCAAAAGGATTCTTCCGATGTCAAAGTGTTGATGACTAAAAAATATGATATTGGATTTTATATATGCATTCTTTTCAATAGGTCTTTCTCTGCTTTTATCAATAAGCCAATTCATAATATAAAATCCACTTTGTAATATAAGACTTGGTCTTGTTCTTGGGGGATATGTAATGAGTTAAATATATATTAAAGAAAATAAAAATAAATATTTGCAAATAACTATAACTTATAATAAAAATATATATATATACATTATATATATCCTACAAGGCCAAGGCAGTGAAAAATATCCAACTTAATTAGGTGTTATTTGCAAACCAAAAGTCCAAATGAGATCAAACAAGTTAAGATAGGAATAAAATAATAGATCGAACTCATTGAAGAAATACAAACACTCAAAATCAAATAGTAATATGAACAACCATTCAACTAAAGTCCCCATAATGAAAATTGAGTGAATAATGGGGGGTTGTGTTTTTATAACAACAATAGCGACACACTAGAAATAACTATTTATCTCTGGAAAAATGATCAAACTCCATGAAAAAGGAATAAGGTTAAATCAATAAAAGTGCTAGGATTCAATTTTTCAATCAAATCCCAATAATGAATAACAAAGTTTTATCATTTTGTATCTCCAAAATTTATTATAAGAGTCATGTTTGAAACAATTATTTAATTTATAACAGCTTAAACTTAAAGAGAAAAATCTTATCATTGTGTTTAGTAAGAAATATGAACTCATTATCACAGGTAGAGCCATTATTGCTAGCAGATGTTCATAGCCTCGACAAGGATACATCTTAGCCCAAATGAAATGTCAGTATCCCATCTATGTTTAAATATTTCAGAGGAGACATCATTCATTAATAACTCTGAAAACCATTATCCTAGCTTGATAACAAGATATTGAAAATTCTATTTACAAGTGTTAGTAGTCATGAACAAGTCGGCTCATGATGAGACCTCTCATCTTACAACGAATTGTAATAAGCTATTATCTTGGTTTGGTGACCATATACAATAATGTCATAACCATCAAGATCCATGATCATGGTAGGCTGGCTCATTACTGAGACCCCCTATCTTTAAGGTATTTTACACAAATTTTAATTTACAGGCTAATATTTTTATCATAAATGGGGAGACAAATATTCTCCTTAAGATATGAGAGCAGACTTGAAAACATGGATGCGATATCAACATTAAATCGCTGTTTATATGCTCATCGAATCTAGAGGAATATAAAAAATCAGAGGTTGAAGATATTGGGGTTTTACAATTGTTACCATTTAAAATGATATACATGTGGACGTGATATTCTAGTTAGACCATCGTTAATACACATATAAGGTTTGAAATATGAGAGCCTGTCAGATGTCGGATATCAAAGTGGGAGGCGCTTTGGGATATCAATGATCGGAGAGATATGAATATCGGAGATCAGAGGGATATGGATATTGGAGATCAGAGATCAGAGGGATATGATTTTCGAATATTGGAGATCAGAGGGATTGGAAATAAAAATAAAACTAGTAAAACTAATATTTACAAATAAAAGTTTATTATTTACAAACGAATAGGTTTATAAAATAAAATTAATGTTAATTTTATACATTTAGTATTCCAAGGCATTGAAAATGTTCAATCTTCATTTAGGCACCATTTGAAAACCAAACAATCAAATGAGATCAAAAAGTTATGAGAAGATGATAGGAAAATATTGAATTCATTGAAGAAATCCAAATACTCAAAGTCAAATAGTAATATGACCAACCATTCAATAAAAGGGTCCCCATAATGAAAATTAGGTGAGTAATGGGGGGGTTGTGTTTTTACCACAACACATTGTTAATATCAATACAATATCATAGAGTCTGAATCTTAGCATTTTTTTATTTTATTCAACCTTGCTCCTTTTCCTTTTAGAATTTCATTAATAATAAACTAGAGATAACTGGTTCTTCCCAGTGTGTCACCATTGTTGTGGTAAAAACACAACCCCCCCCGTATTCACTTAATTATCATTATTGGGACCTTTTGATTGAATCTTGGTCATGTCGCTTTTTGAATTTCTAAGTTTGGATTGCTTCAATTAGTTTGAACTGTTTTTGTCTTCCTATCAATACTAGTTTGATCTAATTTGGTTGTTTTGTTTGCAAATGGAAGTTTATTATTTAGAAATGAATAAGTTTATAAAATAAAATTAATGTACATTTTATACAGTTTGTAGGTCAAGGCATTGAAAATTTCCATTGTTCGTTTAGGCACCATTTGCAAACCAACAACCAAATCAGATCAAAAAATTATGATAAGAAGATAGGAAAATATTGAACTCATTGAAGTAATCCAAATACTCAAATTAAAATAGTAATATGACCAACTATTCAATCAAAGGGTCCCCATAATGATAATTAAGCAAATAATGACAGGGTTGTGTTTTTACCACAACACATTGTTAATATCACTACAATATTTCCACCCTTTCGAATATATATATATATATATATATATATATATATATATATATATATATATATATATATATATATATATATATATATATAATATATATATATATATATATTTATATATATATATATGAAATTTGAAATAGAAAGGTTTCTAATATTTCACTGGAGGGCGGGGGTCAAATGGTCAAATGGGCTAGGAGGTTGGCTAGTTGCAACACTAATTCCCAACAATTCCATACACCACAAAGTTCCAAGAAATTTCTAACAAGATACTTGCTAAGTAACACCAATACTGAAGAAAAAAGTTCAATTGCTTACCAACTTTGATATAATATAATTGTTATATTTTAATTCTCAAATAGCATCCCATAAAGACTTGCATTTATTTCAGGGGACATGAATTTGACATATCTACGAGCCCATGTTACTTTACATTCCATATGAATTTACATTTAAGTTATGTTACAACAATTTAATATAATTTCCATAGAACAAAAATGAAATTAACTTGAATAACTACCTTTCCTGAAAACATCAGATTAATTCTCTGAGGAGTTCTCGCATCCATTGATTTCCTTCTAGAATGGAACATCTAAATTTTAGGATCATTGCCTTCCAAATTACCCAATTCCCCCTATCTGTGTTCCTTTGCACCTCTGTGTTCAAATACACCAAAGGAATAAAGTATTTGGAAATATTATATGCACAAATAGAGCCCCCTCATAAGGTCTCAAAATTTTTTCATTTATGGTCAAATATGTTTAAAAAATCATCATTTACAACCTAATATGTTAAAAAAAATTAATAAACAATATTTAGAAGTTCAAATTGCAGTAGTCGATGTGATCAACATTTTAAAACTCTTATTCAATTCAAATACTCTCAAAATTCTTGACAAAAAATATTGAAAATATGTTGTTACTTACTGCAAAATGTGTTTTCAACTATCCAAAGAGTAAATGAGAAGAGAAGTTTTCAGTCATTTTCCAAGCACCATAAGAAATCAAAGGCTACATCAAACCTTCTCCATTGGAAATTTCCCTTAACAAGATTTCCAACGATATGTGGAAGTCCAAAAATGGACTCCTTGATCAAAAGATATGGTCCGGTGAAGTTTCAAGGATTAAAGCCTTAAGAATGAAAGAATATTGGAGATCGCATATTAGAGGTCCAAAATATCAGATATCGCATATCGGAGGTCTAGGGATATCGATAATCGTAATATCAGAGCATCAGGGGTATCAATGCATCGCAACATTCAAACTTCTTAAGATGACAACTTTTAAAAAGTTGCCATATGCATAATGTGCCCTATTTTGGTAAAAACACAAACCCCCCATTATTCACTATGGGGACCCTTTTATTGAATGGATAGTGATATGACTATCTGATTTTGAGAATTTATATTGCTTCAATGAGTTCAATCTATTCTTATTTTCATATCATAACTTTTTGATATCATTTGGTTGTTTGGTTTGTAATTGGCGCCTACTTGAAGATGGGATAATTTTCATTGCCTTGGCCTATTAGAATGTATATTATCTTTTTGTTTCATATGTTATAGTTCTTTGTAATTTTTTGTTTTTATTTTTAAATATTTATTTAATTCATTACATAGCCCCGGAGACCAATACTAAGTCTTATATTACAAAGTGGCTTTTATATTATGAATTTTCTTAACGATAAAAGAAGAGAAAAACCTAATGAAAAGAATGGATATATCAAATCTAATAGCAGAGCTTTGATATAAGAGGAATTCATTTGAAATCCCTGATATTCAAAGTCCATTCCATAAAGTGGATCTTTTCAATAATCAAATGGATATATTAAGTGTCCATATAAATTCCAAAACTATATAATAAAGTAGTTGTTGGAGGACCCACATTCCGCATCACTGTTTCCACTCTTTCATATCGAAGATTTCCTTTCTAGACATATTTAAAAAACTCTGACAACACTCCCTCTAATATTTGATAGCGATATTCCAATCCCACCAATATGCCAATATAACATATCCCTCCAATATTCGATAGTGATATAACCTCCTACTCTGATCTCTGATAATATCTCCATCACCAACATTCTAATGCATCTTCCCCTCCAACTTCTGGTATATGTCAAGCTTTGATATTCAGATCCAATATATGTTTTAACGATGGTCTAATAGTAATATCACATATGGCCCTTACATCAGAATTTTTTATATGGTAACAGTCATAAAACCTCTGATATCTTAAACCTTCAATTTCTGATATTCCTCTAGATGTGATGAGCATATAAACAACAACTTGATGTCGATATCATGTCTGATCCTAATCGAGACTTCTTTACATAAAAAGTTTTATATTATTTCCATTGTTAAAATTTGTAATAATCATTTCTCCAATACTTGCTAACGTCTGCCACTTGTCACCTCCTATGGGTCATTCTTGTATAAATTTAAAAATTCATGATTTATATGGTTTTGGGGCATAAATAGGTTGCTACATCTCAAAGAACCAAATGTGCAAATCTGAGACCAAGAACTAAGATATATGGGCCATATTGGAAGTGCGGAATGTCGTAACTCCCATTTTAATTCTCCGATTAGAAACTTCCGATGAGAGGGGTGTATGATTGTTTTCTAGGCTGAGCGGAAGTGGTCACGTGTAATATAAAGGGATGCAGGAATAATATAACGAAAAGTGGGTTATTCATAACACTTTGGTCACTTTATAATATATAAATGAACTACAACCACTTGGTATGAGGTTCATAACTTTTTCATATTGGGGATTTCAAATGAATTCCTCCAATACCAAAGCTTCGATATATTAAGATGTGCACCACTTGCTTTTTTAATTAAGGCTTAAAGCCTATGAATGATTCTTGGTCTCGGGGGCTATGTATAAAATACAAATAGATTATTTACAAAAGTTTTACAATTTGAATTTAAACTTTTATAAATAAATAAATTTATGAAACACTAGTAATGTATAATATATACGTTTGTGAAAAATGTCCAATCTTCAGTTAGCCACAATAGACCAAACGTCCAAATGAGACCACAAAAAATTATGATAGGAAAATAGAAATAGATTAAACTCATTCAAGCAATCCAGATTCTCAAAATCAAATAGTAATATGACTGACCATTCAATTAAAGGGTCCGCATAGTGAAAATTAAATGTATAATGGGGGGGGGGTTATGTTTTTGCCACAACACATTAGAAATGTAGTAAAGGACACAAGGTAGCCCCTTACAAAGTTGCAAAATATAACTAGTCCCATTATACTAGTCAGAACTGCCACTTTAGCATATATAGATCTAAGTTGCAAATCTTGACTTCATGGATTTCCCCAAATGTTGATGAGGACATTTTACTCGATCAACACCGTCGAATAAAACAAATATGTGCTAGCAATGTTTTCCAATGTTTTATCTAGGAACATTCAGTCTAATGTATCATTAACATTAGATCTTCCATTTTGTATTCCTATTGGCGTGTCTTTGCACCCTTTTGGTGAAAATGCTAGTTATATTATTGGATGATTTTTTAATGCTTGAAGTATATCACTTTTTCTATATTCATTTAAAGCTTTTGGTTCATTTATTTTTGAGTATCTACTTTTAGATCCTTTAATGATGGTTCGTATAATTTTACTTTTGCATTTAGGATTAGAATTTCCCTGAGATGACTTTGTTAGACATAGAATATATTTTTGTTTTGTAGACGTACATAAGATTCATATTTACCATTATAGTTGTACTAGACCACTTGCTACATGGAAAAAAATATATACTGTATATATATTATTTAGAATTTATAAAATTCCCTTTATAATATGTATTTTAATATATTAGTTATAACATGATGAAAATTGCATAGAATATAATTAAAATGAAAAATTTATTCGAATTATTTTAAAATGAAAATATAGAATTTATAATATAAAAAACTATGACAATTTTATGGAAAATAAGATATGTCAAAATAAATTATGGACATAACCTATCTCAAACTCAATACAAACATAATACCTAAAAGGATAAGATATACACTCTAAGTAGATATAGAAAGTAAAAAGAGGGTGCCAAAAGGTCACTACTAGGAAGATGACAACAACCCTTAAACCACTTTACTGGGACACACTTAGGACACAAGCTAGGAAGCAGATTCAACACTTAGGGCACTATTATGATATGACCTTAAGGATACCAATTGGTAGTTATGATGTAAATACGATGCTAATAAGACATCTAGGATGCTATTAGGATGCACTTAGGATCTATATTAGACATTAGAGATGGTAAGCATTGTTATTAGGATTATAATATGACACATTAATATGTTGATGCCACACACCCATGATTCCAATTGTATTCTAAAGAGAGTCTAAATGTAATATGAGGATGTCAAAAAGACTATAAAAGGATGCTGAACTAATATAACAATTAAATAGATGTAATATTCATGAAAATGATGCATAATAAGATGCTATTCAAATATGGAATTATGCATGACATGGAAATATGAGTGATATAGAAAATAACATGCCCCTATTGCATCTTATTTGACATCCCAATCTCATAAAAAGAACACCTCTAGAAAACAATTACAATGTGGTGTCCCCACCCACGACTCCTAGATAAAGGCTAAGTAGTCACATTACATTGGTTTCTAAATTTTGACCTTAGAAGCCATATCCCCATAGTAATAAAAAAAATCCTCGCATAAAGGGTTGACATTAAATAAAATGCATGTACAATGCAAATTAAAGACTAGAAGCGAATATGTTAACATGGGCTAATATAGTTCATGGCATCCTAGTTCCCATATCCATAATTGTTCATTCAAACACACAACTTGTAGTAACATATATTCTCTAATATAAAATATCATAAATGATTATAGAGCACTTTATTGTTTTCATATTTATGTGGTTGGGGTTGTTGATTTATAGAGAAAGATCCACAAATTTAGGTGTTATAGTCAACGTTTTTGAACCACCAGCTAGGTCCATCATTAAGAATTTGACGAAATGTGAAGAGAAATTAAATTTAACACAAAATTGTCCAAAAAATTAGTTATATAACAACAATTTTCCACCCAAATATAAGTATTACCTATAAATACCACCCCCAATCCAAGCTATAAGGTTACTAGTGAATGTAACCAAGCTATATGCTTGTATCTCCTAATGCAACCTATGATGTTGAACTAATGCACTCACTAGATTTCATTATCAACACTTAATTTAGCCATCAAAATCCATGATGCTCTCTTCCACTATCCCACACAACATAAGAATAATCTTCCCTTTTCTTATCAATTGTCCCTTAGGGATATTCTTCTTTCTAGTGCTCTTTAATGTAGGTAGAAAGAACGTGATTTGTTGTATGTTTTTTGATAATTTCAAGTGAATCTGAAGCATTCAAAAAGTAACAAATACATTGTAGGTGATGGGTTCCTAGCCAACCTTTACACTCGCATGCAACCATTTGTCTTCCATCTCAAGTCTATAGTTTTTCTTTTTCACAATTTTGATTTGTTCAAAATTTATATATTCTTAATGGTTGTCAATGTAGAAAATATCATTAGTTAAGAGCATGAACACAATGAAATGAATGCCGGAGTGTGTGGAAAGGAGAAGATTAAGTGAATTATGCTAAATTAAATTTTTAGAAGAGGAATGCATGGCTCTTACATTAAATTAGATGATAAATATATTTAGTCAATGTTTGATTTCCATTATTATAACTTTGCATTTACTACTTATACATAATTCAATGTAATATGAGGGTTTGTAGATTTATGTGGTGAGAATTTGACGTAATATATTTTGTTGGGTTGTGTTATATTCTTTCCACATAGTTAACATGGGGTTTGAGGGGTACCCGTAACCCCACTTTATGGGGTCCGGGTCAGCGCCCCAGAAAATTTTGGTTTTGGACCCTATGTTAGGTTGGGCGGACCCACCTATGGTTTTGTGCATGATTTTTGCACATGTTTTTTTGGACGCGATGGTTTTCGGTCCATGGTATTGGATGCGATGGTTTTTTGGTCCATGGTATTGGACGTGATGTTTTTTCGGTCCATGGTATTGGATGCTTCGGCATGTATAAATATGTATTGTAACATTGAAAGGAATATAATGAAAAATCAAGCTGGTAGTCCTGGTTTTGGGATCGAGGGGAAAATCTCTGAGCATATGTGTTTTTATGTGTTATGATCTCGCATTGTTTATTTTTTTGTGATTTAGAATTCATATGCAGGTAATTTCTGTACGGGGTTAAAACCTACATATTTGAATATCAAAACTAAAATATCACAAATAGTAATAGAAAAGATCATTTAAAATTGTAATACAAACTTATTATAATACTAAATAATAAAGATAGATGAAAAATAAAGAAAACTATAAAACTAAAAAAAAAATAATGTCATGGTAAAAAATACAAAAAATAGCAATAAACATAATTACTAACTAAACACACACACACACACACACACACACACACACACGCACACACACACATATATATATATGTTTTCCAATGATATATGTGGAAAATAATGACTTTTTGTTAAGTTCATTGCTCATCTTTTATCCTTTTTTATATCTTTTCTATTCTTTCTAAGAATTAATGTGGTTGTTTAGGCACTTAATATTATAATTAGTGTCTGAAGAAACTCTGTGTTAATATTAAGATTTTTTCTCAAAAAATATGTAACAATTTCTAGGGATTTTACATTATCATTAATAAGTGATTAAACCTAATATTAACATTAAAAATGAAAAAAAATTGTTATATAAGATTATTTTGGACATTGTGGTTAGATTTGATATGGTATCTTTGTACATTGTCATTATAATACCTAAACCCATTAATCTATTATGAATAAACAAAAGGTATGGATATGGGATCCTCCCTATCTTTTGTGATTGCTAATAGTTTTATGGAACACTTCAAAGTTTTGTCCTTATGCTATTGACATCTTACACTAAAATGTTGGTGTATTTTTGCAAATGATACCTTCATCACTTGGTTCCATGACCAATCTCAATTATCTCCATTCTTAACCATTCGAACAACATTTCTTCCAATATTCAATTTAGTATAGAAATTGAAAACCATAAAACCCTTACCATTCCAGATGTTCTCCTTTCCCATCTTCCATATGGCTCCCTCACCTAGCAAGTTTATAAGAAAAATACTCACATTGACTAATACCTTAATTCTTAATCCCATCATCACCTAGCCCAAAATTCCGCTTTACTAAAAGCTCTTATTACTTTATCCATCCAAAGTTTTGATTCTCAATTCCCTTAGAAAGAAAATACTCATTGAGTAAAGCCTTGATGATTAATGGTTACTCTATCTCCCAAATCAACAAAGTGTTTCATAAGGTTCAAAATCTCATTTTCAAAATATCCACCCTACCCACATGATGAGCCCCCACTTCACTTTCATAAATCAAGGTAACACCAATATTATCTCTAAAATCGTGTCTAGAACAAATATCAAAACCCTCTTTAAACCTTTTAAAACCCTTAAGGAATTACTTTTTTCTACCAAGTAAGAGTCAAACCATATGCAGGGATCAATACTTTACTGGATTCCTTCTTGCTGTGGAAAACCATAAATTTCCAAACTAAGAACACATTTAAAGCCTATATCAAAGAACACACTATTGACACTGTTAGGATCCTATAATAATAGGATTCATAATTTTGAATTGGCTAAGGTTAGTCTTGTAATATTGTACATACTTTTTCTTTCTACAAAATGTTTTCCATATCAAAAATTAAAGAAAAAATATAGAGAGAGAATGTCCTAAAATAAATATCAAAGGACAAAAAGAATAAGAAAATATAAAAAAATTGAAAAAAATATGAACCCCAAACAACCACCTCCAATAAGAAACCCCAACTTTAGGAAGAATCCTAACACGAGAAAGAATGCTATACCAGATCAACGAATTAGGCTCCCCTTCTAGGAAAACTATGTTGAGGGTTCACAGAGCATGGAAGGAGAGGATGACACCCAGATAAACTTATCAGGAATAAAAAATGAAGATGTTATTTTTCTTACTAAAAAAGAACAAGAGTTGTACATGCTACAATAATTGCAATTAGAATATGGTGAGTCCTTTGACTTTAAACAAGGTTATGAGTCAACTACATATGAGGTTCACAAACAGTATATCTTAAAAAGTAAAAATAACAATGAACCTCCCACTAAAAGATCAATCCAGACCCAAACTAAAAAGATATCAGAAGCTCCTGTCACTAAATTTTTACAAATCCTCTCTAGGGGAGCACTAGAGACTTCTACCCCAAAAATTGTAGATATAACCTCTACTGAAACTCAAATTGAAACAATTACTGAAATCAGACAAAACAAGAGAAATCAAAGAAAAGCAACTAAAACACAAACTGAATTTCCTAGTACTGGGAAACAAGATAAATACACAGATAATACATTTTTTAAGGAAGATCTCATCCAAACAAAGAAATATCAGCTCCCTTTCAACCTCAGAGCTGAAATAGAAAAAATGAAGATATGAGTTCCTTTGACCGAGTTATTTAAGAATGAATCCAATAGATCACAGATAACTGAAACTTTAAATATAGGATAAGGAGAAGAAGTTGTTTATTTGAATGATTCTCAACTTGAATTATTGTTTGGACATAAGGTGAATGGTACTCATCAGCAAGGGGGAATCTATCCTTTCTACATTAGCCTAAACATTCATGACAAAAAATTACATAATGCTATGTTAGACTTAGGGTCATTCCATAACTTTATGCCAAAAGAAATCATGGAGAGACTAAACTTAGACATTACTAGATCATATAAGGACTTGTTTTCCTTTGACTCTAGCCAAGTTAAATGCCTTAGCTTGATTAAGGATTTATGTGTAGCTCTAGTCCAGTGCCCAACAAAGAGTATTGTGATGGACATAGTAGTTGCAGACATCCCACCCAAATATGGAATGCTGCTATCTCGCTCATGGAAAAATTGAAAGGATCCTTGCAGTTATATATGTCATATGCCACCATTTCTGTTTTTGGCCAACAAAGGAAATTGTATAGAGAGACCTTGATGAAATACATGGTGAGTAGTTCAGAAAAACCACAAAGTTTCCCAATATACTCTATGCATTCTGATATGGACTCTTTCTTCTTGTACAATACAGACCATGACAAAAAGGAAATCACAATTGAAGATCTGAAATACAAAACAGCTGGCAGTGAAAACATTTTTTATGAATCACTATGACATCTAGATTTTGATGGATCTATGAATAGGCTAGGGGTTGGTGTAGGAGTGTGGATCCATAATATGGAGAATAATCATTCTGAGGGACATGCATTTAGATTAAACTTCAAGTTTACAAATAACATGGCAGAGTATGAAGCTTTGATCTTAGGATTACAAATGGTTAGAAAAATTGGAGCCAAGAGAGTTTCTATGCTTGGAGAGTCATAATTGATTATTAAATAGATTAATGGGGAATACTCTGTAAATAATCCTAGATTTAGTCAATATAGGGAGATTGTCCTAGATTTGATTAAAGACCTCCTGGAAACAAATTTTGTTGCCATTCCTAGAAAACAAAATATGCAAGCCCATAGTCTTGCCATTTTTGCTAGTACCTGCAAATTTCCCTTTCATCCCAACCATCAGTACACTGTAGAAGTGAGACATAGGGCATTATATCAGACAATTTGAAGTATTGGGAGATTTTCTCCTAGGATTCTCATATTTATGATTTTATGAATGATGAAGGTGACTTTCAGAATTATAAAATAAATACAGACTATACAATAGACAATGACATAGATGTAAATATTTTAGAAATAGGTAAACCCACTAATTTCACTAAATTAGAAATAGATAACTTAGAAAATGTAGAAATAGAGGAAATAATGAATGATGATCCTAAAATTTTGAATCTTAAAAACATTTTTTTTCCTAAGTGATTAGTACCCTTAGAACATTTGTTTGATTCCAACGATGTAGCTCGGAAGCCGAAAATGGAGCCTTTGAGAGTAGACATAGAAGAATGTAACATAGGAATTGATGAAAAACCAAAACTCATTGAAATATCAAAAGCCTTACCTCCACAGGAAAAGGTTAAATACATAAATCCGTTTAAAGAGTTTCAAGATGTATTTGCATGGAGTTACGAAGACCTAAAGTCTTATGACACCATCACAATTCAACAAAAAATACCTCTCAAAGAGGACCATAAGCCTTTTAAATAGAAACTTAAGAGAATTAATCCAGTTCTTATGCTATTGAGAATTAAGTTAAAAGAATTTATGATGCCCAAATTATAGCTCCCATTAGATACTTAGATTGGGTTTCCAACTTAGTCACTACCTCAAAGAAAACCAGAGAAATCAGACTTTGTGTTGATCTCAGAAATTTAAACAAGGTCTCATTAAAAGACAACTATGCTCTACCAAAAATGGACCATATCCTTCAGAGGGTAGTAGGCTCATCCAAAATCTCTTTACTTGATGGATTTTCTGGATATAACGAGATCTTAGTTCAACCATAAGACCAAGCCAAAACTACATTTACTACTCCTTGAGGTACCTTCATGTATTTGAAGACACCTTTTGGATTAATGAATGTAGGAAGAACATTTCAAAGAGCTATGGATATATCTTTTACCAAGGAGATCCATGGTTTCTTAGTGGTATACCAATATTACGTCACTGTCTTTTCTAAATCTAATAATGAACACCTAGATCACTTGAGAACACCTAGGAAATTTGGGATTTCTTTAAATCCCAAAAAGACACTCTTTAGTCTAGAATAAGGAAATATGTTGGGAAATATCATATCTAAAGATGGAATTAGAATAGATCCTGCTAGAATAGAGGCCATTTTAACCATCACCCATCCTAGAAACATCAAAAAATTACAATCATTTTTAGGAAAAAATAATTTTCTTAGGAGATTCATTTCAAATCTAGCAGAATTAATTAGAGAACTAAATAACATGTTAAGAAGACATTCAACACTTAAATGGATATTGGAGGCCAAACAGTCCTTTGAAGCCATCAAGGAAGCCCTAACCAAGACTCCAGTTGTTATAAGTCCCGATTTTCAGAAAGATTTTATAATTTTTTCTTTTGCTTTAGAACACATTATTGCAGTAGTCTTGTAGCAAAAGAATGACCAAGGATATGAACAACCAATTGCATTTTTTAGTAAATCGTTAAGAGATGACACACTCAAATACCACATTATGGAAAAACAAGTATTAGCTTTAGTAAAGGCTATTAAAGACTTCAAAGTGTACATTTTGTATTCTCACATCATTGCTTATGTGCCAAATTCAGTAGTTAAGGACATTTTGACACAAAATGGGCCTGAAGGGAAAAGGGGCAAATGGATTGCCATCATATTGGAATATGATATAGAAATAAAGCCTAATAAACTTATCAAAAGCCAAGGTTTAACCAAACTCATGGATGAATCGAATTGTGAGGCCCTAGATATTAATTTGATTAGTGCCCTTAATGATCAGGAAGAGATGGTGACTCCACAGATCATTGAAACTTTTACAGATTCACCCTGGTATGCAGATATCGTATTTGTATTACTAAACTTACAAGCTCCTCCTGGTTTAACAAGAACTAAGCTATATTTTTGAAAATGAAGTCATTAAAGTATTGTATCATAGATAATTCTTTGTTTTGGAAAGACATTAGTGGTATTATTTTGAATTGTTTACTGAAAGATGAAGCTAATAAAATCATGCAAGAATTTGATGCAGGAGATTGTGGAGGACACTTGTATTGGAAGACTACTGCTGACAAAATTCCGAGGGCTAGTTTTTACCGACCCACCCTATTTGCAGATGTTAAGAAACATGTGACCTCCTATCATAAGTGTTAGATATTTGAGGGTAAAAGAAAACTTTTAGCTTTACCTCTCAAACCCATCTCCACAGAAATTCCATTTCAACAACGAGAGTTAAACTTCATTGGAGAAATACACCCAGCCTCCTCAAGCCAGCATAAGTGGATTTTTGTAGCCACTAATTATTTTACCAAATGGATAGAAGCCATCCCTTCCAGACATGCTATAGACACTGTCATTATCTCATTCCTAGAAAATAATATCCTGTCAAGATTTGGATGCCCCCAAAAGCTCATTACTGATAATGTATTTGCTTTTAAGTCTAAGAAAATGATATACTTCTGTAACAAATACCACATCACCCTTGGCCACTCCACTGCCTATTACCCTCAAGGTAATGGACTTGTAGAATCCTCTAACAAAACGATGGTCAATATCATTAAGAAATTACTGGAAGATAATAGAAATACATGGAACAAAAAGTTGCTCAATGCCTTGTGGGTAGATAGACTAACTACTAAGAAGTCAATTAGTACATCTCCCTATCAGTTAGTATATGGGATGGATTTTGTTTTTCCATCATATTTGGGAGTGCCAGTGATGAAGATCATCTAGGAGTTGCAGGTAGAACCAAATGATATCTAGAGAAGGATAAATCAGACCATACACTTGCAACAAACTAGATAAGAAGTATATGTAAAATCACAAGTAGTCCAAGATAAAATCAAGAAGATATTTGATAAAAATACCAAAGCCGATGATTGTTACATAGGTAATAAAGTTCTTAAGTGGTATTCAAGAATAGAAGACAAGGACAAACATGGCAAATTTGACTTCTTATGGGAAGAGCCTTATGTCGTTTATGGTTACAGGGGTAATAATTCCTTTTTCTTGAGAGATATAGATGGATTAGATCTACCAGGAGGACCTATCAATGGTAGAATGTTAAAACATTACTTTTCCACTGATTAACAATAGTTCATTTTACTTTGATCATTGTACATAACATTGTAGAGTTTAGATTGGATTGGATGGTGATATTTTGAAGTTGAAGCCTGGAGAGAAGGCCCTCAGCTTTGATGGTTTCACCATCATAAGTATGAATAAGGCAGAAATAAAAAAAGAACAGTTTACAAGGTAACTACAGTCACAATTCAAAGGCTACTAATCTTAGAGTTCTTGACATTTCACAAGGAAATGCCATCCACATGTGGAGCCATTGTTAAGGTCCTATAATAATAGGATTCATAATTTTGAATTGGCTATGGTTAGTTTTGTAATATTGTACATAACTTTTTCTTTCTGCAAAATGTTTTCCATATTAAAAATAAAAAAAATGTAAAGAGTGTATGTCCTAAAAGAAATATGAAAGGACAAAAATAATAAGAAAAGATCAAAAAATTGAAAAAATATGAACCCCAAACAAAAATAGATTATGAAAGTGTGCAAGCCCAAGTGCCACTACTTTTTAGTTTACTATGAAAATAATGGTTGTGTGCAGCTTGTCATAAACGCCACAACCCATGATAGTCAAACTATTTAATCTTGACTAGTTCATGTTTTAAATTTCATGCTTATAGATAGAGAATAATGATCTAGCCAAACTATTTAATATTGACAGATTAGTAGTTACGTAGAGAAATAAAATGTGTGCAATAGCTTAATCTGAGCCACCAGAAGGTATAAAGTTAGAATTAGAGAGTTTTCTTTTCAAAAGAAAGAGGAAAGAACGGATCTGCTAGCTCAAATGTGCCCAATAAAGTAAGGAAAAAATGTTATGGTAAGTAAAAGGTAAGTAGAAGAAAGGTTGTAGAAGTAAAAAGTTGGTTGAAGTATAATCACATTTATCATGTGTAATCCTATGTTTCAGTGTGTAGGAGCAGTTTTGAAAGTGAAAGGATGTTCACAAGATAATTTAATTGACTTCCTCTCATTTCATTTCACTCCCCACTACATACTTACTAATTTCCCCATTATCCCATCATTTCTTAAGAAAATACCCTGCTCCCTTCATTTTGACCCTTACCCCTTGGTTTCACAGATTTCCCTAGCAAATTACCCTTCAAAGGTCAATTTTCTTCCGAAAACTCCTTTTCCCTAGTGTGAAAACCATTCTCCTTTGAAAAAATCAATTCCCCTTATTAATTTCCCTATTTCATCTAGAAAACCCATAAAACTCCCCTTGTCCTAAGTTTTGTTTTCCCTCCACATTGTTTAATTAACTCTGCCATGCATATATTTCCCGACAAAACCCTTTCAACCCATAAACTCCCTTTATCCTAATTTTTTCCCCCCTCACTTTATTTAATTAACTCTGCAAAATTCACATTTTCCTAATATATACCCGTTTAACCCACCACCCTTGGTGTGACTAACAAAACCCGCCACATTTTAAACTTAGGTCCCATTTTACTAAACCCGCTTATATTTAACTCCATTTTATATCATTAATTAATTACAGTTAAGTGTAATTAATCCCCCAGCCCCAACAAATCTTCACCCTTATTCCCTTCGTGCATTTCCACCACATGACAGCTGTTAGATCTTGCACCCCTAGATTTGACGACACAGATCCATATCATGTTGATTTCTCTTTCGAGCTTTACCTGCCCGAGAGCATGCGAGATTTGTGGTTTTTCTCAGACCCCTTTTGGTTACATGGTAGCTTTGGGTTAACTTGTGTGCTCTCATGGAAAAACTGCCAAACTACCAAAAGCGGTGCGATGGCCTCTGAAACCACCTCCCTGCATAAAATGAAACCACCTACTATTCATTTATATAAATTCTATGCCAAATCTAACAATTACCCATTTAAAGGCCAAAAAATCCCATTTTTCTCTTTTTACACATTTTTCACTACAAATTAATTCTTAACCATTTGCGCCACCCTTAGCCTCTGCAACCAAATTTGACTATTGATTACATCTTGAACATAGTCCGAACTCCATCTCACAGTTCTTCCCAATTCAATACAGCCTTCGGCCACCTTCTTGCAGACCTGGATTTTATTAACGAAATGTTTAGTTTTGCAAGTTATTAGCAGAACAAGAGCTTGGATAAACAATTTTGATACTAGTTCCAAAACTTGTTTACTCCAAGATTCACAAGGAAATGTAGTCCAAAGGATTTATTTAGAAGGAAAAGACAATTATCAGAGAGTAGAAGGAAACAATTTACACAGTAATTGTTAAAATAGAGATGAAATCATTTTCACGAGCACAACAAAAGATTCTTACAGACTACTCTACAAGCAACATCTTGTATTCTACATGTGTCTTTTAGTAAAAATCATTTTTACTAAAAACAAAGAAGCATGAAAGAGTGAGTAAGATTTACAGTAAAAGGTAAAAACAGAAACATGTGACAGGGCATACAGCTAAAAGACTAAACAAAGGAGGTGGATGAAAGTGTATAAGATGAAAGGTCATATGTAAATGTGACATCCAGCGTGAATACCAAACATCCATGTAGCTTAAAGGGCAAAAGATCAAAGACAAAAAGACAACAGAATGTAAATAATAGGGACAACAAACAACATTTCAATAGTTGTCTCTATCTTCTTGCATGAGGATATTTCCTTTCCTAGATTAGTTTTCAATGTAGTTAGAGATGTTTTGTAAGTTATTTTGTATAAATACGTCATAATTCAAAGTATTGATGGTGGATTGCTATAAATTTGTAGAGTTATTTTGATATTAAACCTAAGGGTTATTGTACAAATTTTCAAGTTAACAGAATAGAGCAAGTAATAAAAAGATTGCACTACATGATTCATGAGATGAGCTATTGCAGTGAAGTATCTTCTTTGTCTGATTTTTGTTACTTTCTTATGTGTTTCATAAACTTAAATTTTATCTAAATTTGAATGAATTAACTAGAAATTTAACTAAGAATTTGTTCAAGCACACTATGTTTTTCACAGTTAATCATTTATATGTTTTCCTCTGATATCCAGATTTGAGAACCCTTAATTGCTTTCCCATCATGGTTGACCTCTTCCATTTCTCTTCATAATCCGGCCTAGGGAACCCTTAATTTCTCCCTCGATTTGATTGTAAACCATTTCACCATCAAGCCTTTGAGATCTGTAGTAACTCCTCTATCTTGCCCTATAGACACTGTTTTTAGAACTTAATCCTGTCCTGTTTGTCTGACATCTGACTTCATAGTTCAATGGTAAAAGACAACCCTTTTCATCTAAGTTAGTGATCCCACCACCCAAATTCAAATAAAAAACCCAAGTACAATAATAATTAGCCTAAAATCAATTAACTAAAACAAAGTTAAATAAAAAAGAGAGAGCCCTCTCTGAGATGAGGAAGGCTAGATCTAGATCTTCAAAGTTGGTTTGTGGTTACCTCTATCATTTCTTTTTCTGACAACTTAGAAGAAATTTTGGAGTGATAACATCATTAGTGACCATACTGGGGACTTCGATCCTCGATTTAATAAAACTTTAAGGAAACGTTAAAATGTTGATCTTGAGCCCCTTAAGGTAATTTTTATAAGTTGCTTTTGAAAAATTTCATAAAAAATAGTTAAAAAAAGTTAAAATTCTTTCTCCCAAGAAGACTCACTATATGAGGGCAAATCCAGATCCAAACCTTGCTAATATAGTTGATGACCTAGATAGGATTTTAAGAAATCCAAGAAAAGGTAGAAACTTAGGCAAGTAGTAGCCAGTTAGTTAAAGAAAATTCACTCCCTGAGGAGTTGTCAACTTTAGAGGAAATCCCTTTTGATTTGGCATTTGACATCTCGTTGTTTAGAACTAAATGTGAGAATGCAATCCATGAAACTGTGTTAGACCCCGAGTTTATTCAACTCATTGAACCAAAAAGGGTGGTTATCCATCCTGATTTAGATTAATTTGTCTTGGAAACTTTTGAAAAGTTAGAAGCTTTAACCTCCACATTAATAACCCATATAGATGATGCTTACCTTCAACATCTGTTGAACTAGATTCCCTTATTGCTCCTAGCTCTGAAATTTTTGCACAATCTTCACTCACTGTAAATACACCTTCTTTTTCTACAACCTCACCTATAGTATCCATCGTATTCCATTCCCCTAAACCAATTATTCATTAGCCAAACACCTTATCCTCATCTAGTTCATCTCCATCCATTTCAATCCCTTCCTCATGTACCAACTCCTTACCCCCTAGTCCAGCCAGAATCCAAGCCATGGCAGACCTATATGCACCCCTAGTTTTACCAGCACAACTCCATGCCATGCCCCAAGATTATCAAAGAAAAATCTTTTTGTTTCATGCTACTGGTCAGTACACTGCTCAATAGCATGTGAACAAAATGACTGACTATTTTGAGTTGCATGAGGTAGATGAATTAGATGTCCAAATGGGGTTGTTTGCTCAAACATTAACTGGGGATTTTAAGAAATGGTTCAAATATTTACCTGCACATCATATTGTAGAATTAGTTTCTTTTCATAGATTATTCATTGATAGATGGGAAATAAAGAAAAACCCTCTGCAAATACTTTCTAAATATGATAACATTAGAAGAGCTTTGTGTGTTGTTTTCTTTCGGAGTGTTCGCATCCATGATTTGTTTGTATCGATGTTTCGAGCCTTCCACCATGGCTAATCATCAGGATAGATCAGTAATTGTGTAGGACAGATCTCCACGGTGGAGGGCTCAAAACGTTGATACAAACAAATCATGGATGTGAAAACTCCGAAAGAAAACAACACACAAAGCACTGATTGCAGAAGCCTCAAAACAATAATTAGAAGAGCTCCTAATGAGTCAGTTAAAGATTATTGTATTAGGTTCAATAACATCTACAATGCAATCTATGATAATATTAAGCCTCTACCTGACCTAGCATTAATCAAATTCCCTGGTGGTTTGGACACTGACATGTCATACCAATTAAGGGAATGAAACCTAGAAACATTGGAACAAATGCAAAGTAATGTTGTTAGTGTAGACGCCAACCTATTAGCTAAGAAAGCCATAATGAGAAATAAAAATAGAGTTGTAATTAAAGAGGAAACTTCCACTTCTGATGGAAAAATAGATAGTTTAACAAAGAGTGTAGAGAGAATAATGGATAGATTAGAAAACATGGAAATAAAAACTCAATGGGAGAATCAACAACCACCGCCAATAAGAAACCCCAACTTTAGGAAGAATCCTAAGACTGGAAATAATGCTATACGAGATCAACAAATTAAGCCCCCCTTCCAGGAAAACTATGCTGAGGGTTCACAGAGACAAGGAGGAGGGGATGACACACAGACAAGCTTATTAGGAATAAAAAATGAAGATGTTGTTTTTCTTACAAAAAAAGAACAAGAGTTGTACATGATGCAACAATTGCAATTAGAATCTGGTGAGTCCTTTGAATTTAAAGAGGGTTATGAGTAAGCTATATATGAGGTTCACAAATAGTATATCTTAAGAAGTAAAAAGATCAATGAAGCTCCCACTAAAATATCAATCCAAACCCAAAATGAAAAGATAATAGAAGCTCTTATCACTAAAATTTTACAAATCCTCCCCAGGGGAACATCAAAGACTTCTACCCAAAAATTGTATATATAACCTCTACTTAAACTAAAACTGAAACAATTACTAAAAGCAATCCAAACAAGAGAAATCAAAGTAAAACAACTGAAACACAGAATAAATTTCCTAGTACTGAGAAACAAGATAAAAACACATAGACTACATTTTTTAAGGAAGATATCATCCAAACAAACAAAGCTCAGCTCCCTTTCAACCGCAAAGCTGAAATAGAAAAATAGAAAATATCAGTTCCTTTGACCAAGTTAGTAAAGAATGAATCCTATAGATCACATATAACTAAAACTTTTAATATAGGAGAAGGAGAAGATGCTGCCAATTTGAATGATGATCAACCTGAATTATTGTTTGGCCCTGAGGTGAATGGCACTCATCAGCAAGGGCAAATCCCTCCTTTCTACATTAGCCTGAACATTCATGACAGAATATTACATAATGCTATGTTAGACTTAGGGGCATCCAATAACTTGATGCCAAAAGCAATCATGGAGAGACTAAACTTAGACATTACCAGACCATATAAGGACTTGTTTTCCTTTGACTCTAACCAAGTTAAATGCCTTGGCTTGATTAAGGATTATGTGTAACTCTAGTCTAGTGCTGAGCAAAGAGTATTGTGATGGACATAGTAGTTGCGGGAATCCCACCCAAATATAGAATGCTTCTATCTCGCTCATGGGGAGCAAAATTGCAAAGATCCTTGCAGTTAGATATGTCACACGCCACCATATTTGTTTTTGGCCAACAAAGGAAATTGTATAGAGATATATTGATGAAATACATGGTGATTAGTGTAGAAGAACCACAAAATTCCCCAATATAATCCATGCATTCTAATATAAATCTTTCATCTTGTATAATTCAGACCATGCCAAAAAGGAAATTACATCTGGAGAACTGAAATACAAAACAAATGACAGTGAAAACATTTCTCATGAATCACTATGGCATCTAAATTTTGATGGATCTGTGAATAGGCTAGGGGCTGGTGAAGGAGTGTGGATCCATAATATGGAGAATAATCATTCTAGGTGACATGCATTCAGATTAAACTTCAAGTGTAAAAATAACATGGCAGAGTATGAAGCTCTAATCTTAGGATTAGAAATGGTTAGAAAACTTGGAACCAAGGGAGTTTGTATACTTGGGGACTCAGAATTGATTATTAAGTAGATTAATGGGGAATACTATGTAAACAATCCTAGACTTAGTCAATATAGGGAGATTGTCCTAGATTTGATTAAAGACCTCCTGGAAACAAACTTTGCTACCATTCTTGGAAAAAAAAATCTGCAAGCTCGGAGTCTTACCACTTTTTCTAGTACTTGCAAATTTCCCTTTCATCCCAACCATCAATACACTTCATAAGTGAGAAATAGGCCTATTATACTAGACAATTTGAAGTATTGGAAGATTTTCTCCAAGGATTATCATAATTATGATTTTATGAATGCTGAAGGTGAGTTTCAGAATTGTAAAATAGATATAGAACCCACTAATTTCAATAATTAGAAGTAGATAACTTAGAAAATGTAGAAATAGAGGAAATAATGAATGATGATCCTGAATTTCTTACTCTTAAATTTTTTTTTTTGCTTAAGGAATTAGTCCACATAGAGTTGATCCAAAAATGGATCCTAGATAAACCTCTAGGTCTAAAAGACTTCATGCAAGAGGTAAAAGGTGCGAAATGGAACAAATCCTTTGTAAATCAGAGGAAAATGAAAGTCGCAGGCTGCTCTCAGACATAGTTTCATTGCAGGGATCCGTCCATTCTGAATCCAATGCAACTTGAATGGGCGAAAATGGATTTCATATGGGAAAGCTATCATAAAATGAAGCTACCCTTTTTCAAAGGAAAAAGACGAAAAAATCCCTTGAAATATGGATTTAAAAACCCTTTAAGTCCTCCTAATCTACCAAAAGGGAAAAACAAGCACAAAAGGAGGAGTTATGGACTCATCGAATAACACTATTGGAGGCTTAAAAACTTGAGAAAATAGTGAAATGAGGCATATCAGGAGGCTGGCACAATGAATGCACAAGGGCCCTCTGATCTGGCCGATCAATCGTCTAGATCCGATCGACATATTGAATCAGAAGTGATTGGTGGGTCGGAGCGGAGGCATGGCGTGACGGACCAAGGTGATGCGATGGAGTTTTCATCGAAATCGGTGGATTGCCATCGATGCACACAATGGAGTGGCCATGTTATATATGTGTGTGTGTGTGTGTGTGTGTGTGTGTGTGTGTGTGTTCAAAAGTCTGATTGCGATCACCGATATCGACGGATCGACATTGGTGATACCAAAGGAGAAGCCAAAGGGTGATTGTGACTAGCGATGCGATATGGCCAGACCCGATAGGGTTCTGGAATGGAAACATATATATTTTGAAATCTGCTAAATGCGATTTTTAATGTATTTCACCTATTTCATTTATTAAACGAAAATCAAAGGGGCAAGCCAATTGTGATTGTGATAAGTTATCCCCAAGTGTACCTGATAGGGATATAAAGTGGGATTATAAAAACTTTGAATTTTGAAACTGTGTGTTTTGGAGATTTTTCTTGTGTGTTTGCAGAATTTTCCTGTGTAGCAGAAAACGACTGTTCCAAAGGAATTTTAAGTGCCAATTGCCTTGTCCATTACCAAATAGGGGGCATCCATCCCAGGAAGCATTTAGCAATGATTTCCAATGCTAAGAGGAGGAAAATGAAGGGATAGTGGATGGAAGACTGAGAGCTTGAAAAGGAAAACCAACGGGCAACACCGATTTGGCTTTTATGCCATGAAATGTCAAAGGAAGAGGGTTGTTGGGTTGTTGAGGGTGATATTGTTAATCCTTGAGGGATTTTCTGCGGGAGCAAAATCCAAAGAGGAAGCTAAAGCCAAAGGGACAGTGCAGAAGCCAAGGGGGTCACTTGGAGTCCAAGTGAAAAGCCCAAAGAGAGCTGTAAACAGCTAGAGGGCTAAAGAAGCCAGAGCAGAGAGCCAAAGAGCCAAGAGCCAAAGTCAAAGGGCTAAGATTTAGAGCCAAGAGCCTGAACCAGAGCAAAAGAGCCAAAGTCAAAGCCAAGAGCCAAAGAGCTAGAGCCAAGAGCCAAAAGTCAGAGCTTCAAGAGCCAAAAGGGATTAAAAGGGTGTCTGAACCCACTGTTTCATGTAGAACATCAAGAGTTGAGTCAAAGAGCTTATAAAAAGACTTACACCATAATCCCAGAGAGCCAAGTAAAATTGACAAGAGCTCATGGAGATGTATCCCAAGAGTGGTGGGTGAACTCCAAATTAATTTGTTGTCTTATGTGTCTGTTTTTACTGCTGCCTTATTCTCTGTTATATGCATTTATGTATATGTTCAAGCACATCTAAATATCAACATGCACAACAGATTTTAAAGTACATAATCAGTTAAAACAAATACAATCTTACACCTATATTTTTAAGCATTTCTTATTTCCGCATTGGTTAATCAAATAAACTTGGGAAAATTCAAGCTTTGGAAGTGGGAGAGGTTCTTGTAAGCTAGACAAGAAGTCTAAGAGCCCCATTTTCAAATCAGGTGGTATCAAAGATTAATATTGATTAACCACACCTTTAGGAGGGTTATATCAAAATTCTTGATTGACAAAGCAAATATTTCTTGTCTAAAAGGTGTTTAAATAGTCAAAGGTTGATTGTATGCTTGTTTTGCAGACTGACTATTGTTTGAGTTTGCAGAGGTGAAAGGAAAGATATTGATGGATTACTCCAGGAAGGACAAGAAGAAAGAAGAAGTCGTTGACATAATGACAACTTCTACAAATGAGTCCTCAAATTCTGCTCTCTTCACAAGATTCTTTGATGAAGACATGAAGAAATATTGTCCACCATGATGGATATGGTGAGAGAAATGTATGAGGATGGAAGAAAGAGTAGCATGCTTAGAATGCAACTGAATTCCATGGAGGAAGAGAAGTAGTTGCTTGCTGACAAATTACAGGAAATGGAGAGGCAACTTCATATTGCAAATATGAACCTGAAGAGGATGCATGAGTTGGAAACATAGCTCTTTGTTGGCCAAGAAGCCTTAGTCAAGTACCAACTTGAAGAAGAGGTAAGTCATTCTAGTTTGTCTTCAAATTCCTCTAAGGATGATTGTATTGGTTCTTTTGAAAAGCATAGTAAAGGCATAGGTTCCAAGCTAATGTCCAAGATGGGCTATGAAGGAAAGGGCTTGGGAAAGCATGCACAAGGTATTGTTGAACCAATAATGTTTGAGGAAAGGCCTAAATATTTGGGTCTTGGCTATGGACAGTCTTATGGACAGAGTTCCAAAGCTGCCATGAAATCCATTGAAACAGTCCCAAGGAGTTTCATTTCATGTCCTCTACCTCAAAAGTGTGAAGGTTGTATCCAAGAGGAATACAATATCTTGAAACATCATTTGTAGGATGTAGGTGTTCGGAAGCACACACTTGAACTGGAGAGTTGAGAAGACTCTAATAGCCTTGAAGAGTTTGATGGTCTTCCAAAGGGAGCCACTTCTTCATCTGCTTCACCTCATCATGAAGGCAATAAAGGTGAAAGCGGAAAGTATAAATCTGGTTCTAATTATATTCCTTTTGATTTTGTAAAGCATGATGAATTTCCACATATTTATGGGAAAAGAGTTGCATGTTCCTTTTGTGGTTTGGATAACCATGATGTTTCTAGATGTTGGAAGAGAATGGCCACATACAGGAAACTTTTGAAGGAAAAGAAGAGAGTAGTAAAAGGTCCATTGGACAAGAAAATCATGCTATCAAGAGGATGCACATGCAGTGCACTTACTGCCATAAGCAAGGACATCTTGCTGCAAAGTGTTGGACACTGAATCTAGCAATGCTTCCACCAAAGCTGAACAAAGTGGAAGGAGAAGATCATAGAAATGAAAGTCAAGATTCCATGAATGATGTGTCTCAAAATGATTCACATGATGATGCTGATATGCAGGCAAAGGTAGTACCTTTGAAAGGGATTGGTAAGGAATGATAAGAGTTCTTATCCGATTAATATTGCATGTCTATTGATGCATCTGTCTTATATTTCATTTCAGCTTCGAAAGTATAGTGTGCTTAAGTGAAAGTTGAAAGATGAAATGCATGCATTGCATGTGATGCCATGTTGACTTGAAAGAAGTTAACTTGGTCTCCAAATGGAAATAATGATGAAAGTTTCATCTTTGAAAAAGAGTCCTAATGGTCTTTTTCTACATGCTTGACTTGAAGGGTCATTTTTTTAAAGGCATGTTTTGTGGGCTTGTTATCTAGTACGTCATTTGTATGGAGATATAAGACATGGAGGTGTTCACAAGATGTGAAAATTTGTTTCTTTTGTTGAAGCAGGAGTTTAGTCCATCCAGTTGTTGTCTGTATGCCTATATTAGTTAATAGTTGTTGTTGGCAGCCTTTCAAATAGGTACAAATGAAAGTTTTGTGGAGTAGATGTACTTCACATTTGGTGAGCCACCTTGGATCAATGATCAAGGAAAAGAAGCTCAAACTACCTTCTATGAACATTTCAATAGAAGTTCTGCAGGAAAGCAAGGAGGAAGAGAATTCTTCTCAGGAAGACTAGCCCATCCAAGAGAAGGGAAGTGCTCAGAAATTTTGGCTCAAAGGCACTATGCAAAGGCAAGTGTAGGAGGTTGAAAGAAGAGGGTGAGAGACTCTCATTTACTATTTATATCAGTATATCTGTCTTTTTGAGACCAAAAGTTCTTTTAGTGGGAAGGTGTGATCCAGAAATGGATCGCGGATAAACCTCTAGGTCTAAAATACTTCATGAGGTAAAAGGTGCCAAAATTTGTAAATCAGAGGAAAATGAAAGTCACATGCTGCTCTCAGACATAGTATCATTGCAGAGATCCCTCCATTTTGAATCCAACACAACTTGAATGGGCGAAAAGGGATTTCAGATGGGAAAGCTGTCATAAAATGAAGTTGCTCTTTTCAAAGGAAAATGAAGCAAAAATCCCTTGAAATATGGGTCTAAACACCCTCTAAGTCTTCCTAATCTCCCAAAAGGGAAAAAAAAGTGCAAAAGGAGGAGTTATGGACTCATTGAATAACACTATTAGAGGCTTAAAAACATGGGAAAACAATGAAATGAGGCATATTGGGAGGCTGGCACAATGAATGCATAGGGGCTATTGGATCTGGCTGATCAACGGTCTAGATCTGATCAGAATATCACATTGGCAGTGATCGGCTGGTCGGAGTAGAGGCATGGCACGATGGACCGGGGTGATATGATGGAGTGATGACTGAAATCGGTGGGTCGCCATTGGCAAACACAATGGAGCGGCTATGTTATGTGTGTGTGTGTGTGTATGTGTGTTTGATAATCCAAATGTGATCGCTGATATCGGCAGATCAAAATTTGCGATAACAAAGGGGAAGCCAAAGGGCCATTGCGACTAGCGATGTGATATGGCTGGACCAATAGGGTTCTGGAATGGAAACATATATATTTTGAAATCTGCCAAATGTGATTTTTAATGTATTTTGCCTATTTCATTTACTAAACTAAAAACAAATGGGCAGGGCAATTTCGATTGCGATAAGCGATCACCAAGTGGACCTGATAGGGATATAAAATGGGATTATAAAAACTTTGAAGTCCAAAACTGTGTGTTTTGTGGCTTTTCTTCGTGTGTTTGCAGTGTTTTCCTGTGTAGCAGAAAATGATTGTTCCAAAAGAAATTTTAAGCGCTAATTTCCCTATCCATTACCAAATAGGTGGCATCCATCCCAGGAAGCATTTAGTAGTGATTGCTAATGCTTAGAGGAGGAAAATGAAGGGACAATGGCTAGAAGACTGAGAGCCTGAATAGGAAAACCAACGGGCAACACCAATTTGGCTTTCAAGCCAAGAAATGTCAAAGACAGAGGACTGCTGGGTTGTTGAGGGGGATGTTGTTTATCCTTGAGGGTTTCACTGTGGGAGCAAAAGCCAAAGAGGAAGTTGAAGTCAAAGGGACAATGCAGAAGCCAAGGGATTCACTTGGAGATCAAGTGAAAAGCTCAAATAGAGCTGTAAACAGCTAGAGGTCCAAAGAAGCCAGAGCAAAGAGCTAGAGAGCCAAGAGCCAAAGGAAAAGAGCCAAGAGTCAGATCCAAGAGCCGAACCAAAGCTAAAGAGCCAGAGTAAGAGCCAAGAGCTAGAACCAAGAACCAAATAGCTAGAGCCAAGAGACAAGAGGCAAAAATCTGAACTTCAAGAGCCAGAAGGGATTAAATGGGTTTCTGAACCCACTATTTCGTGTAGAACAATAGGAGTTGAGCTAAAGAGCTTGTAAAAAGACTTACACCATAATCCCAGGGAGCCAAGTCAAATTGACAAGAACTCACGGAGATGTAGCCCAAGCGTTGTGGGTGAACTCCAAATTAATTTGTTGTCTTATGTGTATGTTTTTATTGCTACCTTATTCACTATTATATGCATTTATGTATATGTTCAAGCACATTTAAATATCAGCATGCATAATAGATTTCAAAGTACATAATAAGTTAAAACAAATACAAGCTTACACCTATATTTTCAAGCATTTCTTATTTCCGCATTGGTTAATCAAATAGACTTGGGAAAATTCAAGCTTTGGAAGTGGGAGAGGTTCTTGTAAGCTAGACAAGAAGCCTAAGAGCCCCATTTTCAGATCAAGAACATTTTTTTGATTCCAACGATGCAGATAGGAAGCTGAAAATGGATCCTTTGAGAACAGACATAGAAGAATGTAACATAGGAATTGATGAAAAACCAAAACTCATTGAAATATCAAAAGCCTTACCTCCACAAGAAAAGGTTAAATACATAAATCTGTTTAAAGAGTTTCAAGATGTATTTGCATGGAGTTACGAAGACCTAAAGTCTTATGCCACCAACATAATTCAACACAAAATTCCTCTCAAAGAGGATCATAAGCCTTTTAAACAGAAACATAGGAGAATTAATCTAGTTCTTATGCCATCTATTGAGAAAGAAGTTAAAAAAATGTATGATACCCAATTATAGCTCCCATTAGATACTCAAATTGGGTTTCAAACTTAGTCACTATTAGGAAGAAAACTGGAGAAATTAGACTTTGTGTTGATTTTCATAAATTTAAACAAGTTCTCATTGAAAGACAACTATCCTCTACCAAAAATAGAACATATCCTTCAAAGGGTAGTGGTCTCATCCAGAATCTATTTACTTGATGGATTTTTTGGGTATAACCAGATCTTAGTTCAACTAGAGGACTAAGCCAAAACTACATTTACTACTCCTTGGGGTATCTTCATGTATTTGAAGATGCCTTTTGGATTAATGAACACAGGAGAAAAATTTCAAAGAGCTATAGATATAGATTTTTCCAAAGAGATCCGTGATTTCTTAGTGGTATACCAAGATGAAAACATTGTCTTTTCTAAATCTAATAATGAACACCTAGATAACTTTAGAATAGTTTTCATTAAATGCAGGAAATTTGGGATTTCATTAAATCCCAAAAAGACACTTTTTGGTCTAGAACAAGGAAAGTTGTTGGGACATATCATCTCTAAAGATGGAATTAGAATAGATCCTTCTAGAATAGAGGCCACTTTAACCATCACCCATCCTAGAAACATTAGAGAATTGCAGTCATTTTTAGGAAAAATTAATTTTCTTAGGAGATTCATTTCAAATTTAGCAGAAATAATTAGAGAACTAAATAACATGTTAAGAAAAGATTCAACGCTTAAATGGAAAGTGGAGGCTGAATAGTCCTTTGAAGCCATCAAGGAAGCCCTAGCCAAGACTCCAGTCCTAATAAGTCCTGATTTTCAAAAAGATTTTATAATTTTTTCTTTTGTTTTAGAACACACTATTGCAGTAGTCTTGTTGCAAAAGAATGACTAGGGATATGAACAACCAATTGCATTTTTTAGTAAATCCTTAAGAGATGCAACACTCAAATACAACATTATGGAAAAACAAGAATTAACTTTAGTAAAGGCTATTAAAGACTTCAGAGTGTACATTTTGTATTCTCACACCATTGCTTATGTTCTAAATTTAGTAGTTAAGGAAATTTTGATACAAAATGGGCCTGAAGGGAAAAGGGGCAAATGAATTGCCATTATATTGGAATATGACATAGAAATAAAGGCTATTAAACTTATCAAAAGCCAAGTTTTAGCCAAACTCATGGTTGAATCGAATTGTCAGACCCTAGATATTAGTTTCATTGGTGCCCTTGATGATTAGGAAGAGATGACAACTCCACAGATCAGTGAACATATTCACCTTGATATGTAGATATCATATTTGTATTACTAAACTTACAAGCTTCTCTTGGTTTAACAAGAACTAAAGCTAGATTTTTTAAAATGAAGTTAGTTAAGTATTGTATCATAAATATTGCTTTGTTTTGGAAAGACATTAGTGGTATTCTTTTAAACTGTTTATTGAAAGATGAAGCTGATAAAATTATGCAAGAATTTCATGTTGGAGATTGTGGAGGACACTTTTATTGGAAGACTACTATTGACAAAATTATGAGGGCTATTTTTTACTGGCCCTCGTTGTTTGCAGATGTTAAGAAACATTTGACCTCCTGTCATAAGTGTCAGATATTTGAGGGAAAAAGAAAGCTTTTACCTTTACCTCTCAATCCCATCTCCACAGAAATTCCATTTCAACAATGGGGGTTAGACTTGATTGGATAAGTACACCCAGCCTCCTCAACCTAACATAAGTGGATTTTGATAACCACTGATTATTTTACCAAATGGATAGAATCCATCCCTTCTAGACAAGATATAGACACTGTCACTCTATCATTCCTAGAAAATAATATCGTATCAAGATTTGGATGCCCCCAAAAGCTCATTACTGATAATGTAGCTACTTTTAAGTCCTAGAAAATGATAGATTTCTGTAACAAATACCACATCACCCTTGGCCACTCCACTTCCTATTATCCTCAAGGTAATGGACTTGCAGAATCCTCTAACAAAATCCTGGTCAATATCATTAAGGAATTACTCGAAGACAAAAAAAAGGCATGGAACAAAAAGTTGGTCGATGCCTTATGGGCAAATAGACTAACTACTAAGAAGTCAATTGGCACACATTCCTATCAGTTAGTATATGGGATGGATGTTGTTTTTCCATCTTCTTTGGGAGTGCACGTGATGAAGATCATCCAGAAGTTATTGGTAGAACCAAATGATATCCAGAGAAGGATAAATCAGACCATGCACTTGCATCAAACTAGAGAAGAATTATATGTAAAATCACAAGTAATCCAAGACAAAATGAAAAAGATATTTGATAAAAAGACCAAAGCTGATGGTTTTTAGATAGGTGATAAAGTTCTTAAGTGGGACTCAAGAAGAGAAGACAAGGGAAAACATTGCAAATTTGACTCTTATGGCAAGGGCCTTATGTAATTTATGATTACAGGGGTAACAATGCCTTTTTCTTGAGAGAGATAGATAGATCAAATCTACTAGGATGACCTATCAATAGTAGAATGTTGAAGCATTACTTTTCCATTGATTAACAATAGTTAATTTTACTTTGATCATTGTACACAACATTTCAGAGCTTAGATTGGATTGGATGGTGACCTTTTAAAGTTGGAGCCCGGAGAGAAGGCGATGATATTTCAAGGTTTCACCATCATAAGTATTAATAAGGCAGAAACCACAAAAGAATAGTTTACATGGGTAACCGCAGTCACAATTTAAAGTCTACAGATATTAGAGTTCTTGAGATTTCACAAGGAAACACCATCCCCATGTGGAGCCATTGTTAGGGTCTTATAATAATAGGATTCATAATTTTGAATTGGCTATGGTTAGTCTTGTTATATTGTACATACTTTTGCTTTCTGCAAAATGTTTTCCATATTAAAAATAAAAATAAAATGTAAAGAGGGTATGTCCTAAAACAAATATCAAAGGACTAAAAGAATAAGAAAAGATAAAAAAATTGGAAAATACGAACCCCAAACAAAAACATATCATGAAAGTGTGCAATCCTAAGTGCCACTACTTTTTACTTTACTATGCAAAATAATGGTTGTGTGCTACTTTCCATAAATGCTAGAACCCATGATAGTCAAATTGTTTAATCTTGACTAGTTCATGTTTTAAATCTCATGCTTATAGATAGAGAATAAAGATCTAGCCAAATTGTTTAATATTGGCATATCAACAGTTAGGTAGAGAAATAAAATGTGCTCAACATCTTAATATAAGCCATTGGAAGTTATAAGGTTAGAATTAGATAGTTTTCTTTTCAAAAGAAAGAGAAAAGAAAGGGTCCACCAGCTTAAATGCACCCAATAAAGTGAAGAAAAAATGTTAGGGTAAGTAAAGGGTAAGTAGAAGAAAGGTTGCAGAAGTACAAAATTGATTGAAGCATAAGCACATTTATCATGCTTAATCCTATGTTTCAGTGTGCAACAGTAGTTATGAAAGTGAAAGGATATTCACAAGCTAATTTAATTAACTTCCCCTCATTTCATTTCACCGCCCATTACATACTTACTAATTTCCCCATTATCCCATCATTTTTTAATAAAATACTATTTTCCCTTCATTTTGACCTTTACCCCTTTGTTTTACACATTTCCTTAGAAAATTACCCTTCAAAGTTCATTTTCCTACTCAAACCTTCTTTTCCCTACTGTGAAAACCATTTCCCTTTGAAAAAATCATTTTCCCCTTATTAATTTCCCTATTTTCTCTAAGAATCCCATAAAACCTCCCTTGTCCTATGTCCCGCACCCCCCTTCTTTATTTAATTAACTTCGCCATTCATATATTTCGTCACAAAACCCTTTTAACCCATACAACCGCTTTTTCCTAAGTTTTTCCCCCTTGCTTTATTTAATTAACTCCACAAAATTCACATTTTCTTGATGTAAACCTATTTAACCCACCACCCTTGGTGCAGTTAACAAACCCCGCCACGTTTTAAACCCAGTTCCCATTTTACTAAACCCACTTATATTTAACCCTACTTTATATCATTAATTAATTACACTTAAGTGTAGTTAATCCCCCCAGGGCCCACAAATCTTCGCCCGTATTCCCTTTGTGCATTTCCACCACATGACAGTCGTTAGATCTTGCATGCCTAGATTTGACAACGTGCATCCATATCGTGTTGATTTCTTTTTCGAGCTCTACCCGCCCGAGAGCACGCAAGTTTCGCAGTTTTCCTTAGGCCCCTTTCGGTTATGTGGCAGCTTTGGGTTAACTCATGTGCTCTCATGGAAAAATAGCTCGACTGCCAAAAGCAGTGCGATAGCCCCTGAAACCACCTCCCCGCGTAAAATGAAACCACCCATTGTTCATTTATATAAATTCCGCACCAAATCTAATTGTTGCCTGTTTAAAAGGCAAAAAAGCCCATTTTTCTCTTTTTGCATGCTTTTCACTGTAAACTGCTGCTTAGCCATTTGCGCCACCCTAAGCCTCTTCAACCAAATCTGACTGCTGATTACATCTCGAACATAGTCCAGAAACTGTCCCATATTTCTTCCCATTTCAATACAACCTTCGGTCATCTCCTCGCATACCTGGATTTTATTAACAAAATGTTTAGTTTTGCAGGTTACTAGCAGAACAGGAGCTTGGATAAACAATTTTGATACTAGTTCCAAAACCTGTTTACTCCAAGATTTGCAAGGAAATGTATTCAAAATTCTTTATTGAGAAGGAAAAGACAATTATCATAGAGCAAAAGGAAACAATTCACACAGTAAATGTTAAAATAGAGATGAAATCATTTTCACGAGCACAACAAAATATTCTTACAAACTACTCTCCAAGCAACATTTTGTATTCTACATGTGTCTTTTAATGAAAATCATTTTTACTAAATACACAGAAGCATGAAAGAGTGAGTAAGATTTACACTAAAAGGTCAAAATGAAAGAAGGTGAAAGAGCATATAGTTAAAAGACTAAATAGAGGAGGCAGATGAAAGTTCATAAGTAAATATGACATCCATCGTGAAGACAAAACAACCAAACATCTTAAAGGGCAAAAGATCAGAGACTAAAAGATAACAGAACCTAAATAATAGGGACAACAAACAACAATACAATAACTACCTCTATCTTCTTGCATGAGGATATTTCTTTTCCTAGATTAGTTCTTAATGAAGTTCGAGATATTTTGTAAGTTCTTTTGTATAAATACTTCAAAATTCGAAGTATTGAGTGTGGATTGCTATACATTTATAGAGTTATTTTGATCTTAAACCTAAGGGTTATTATACCAATTTTCAAGTCAACAGACTAGAGCAAGTAATAAAAAAATTGCACTGCAGGATTCATGAGATGAGCTATTGCAATGAAGTATTTTCTTTGTCTGATTTTGATACTTTCTTATGTGTTTCATAAACTTAAACGTTATCTAAATTTGAATGAATTAACCTGAAATTTAACTAAGAATTTGTTTAAGTACACTCTGTTTTGCATAGTTAATCTTTTATATGTTTTCCTCTGATATTCAGATTTGAGAACCCTTAATTGCTTTCCCATCCTAGTTGACCTCTTTCATTTCTCTTCATAATCCAGCCTAGGGAACCCTTAATTTCTCTCTGGATCCGATTGGAAACCATTTCACCATCAAGCCTTTCAGATCTGTAGTACCTTCTCTATCTTGCCCTATAGACACTGCTTTTAGAATTTCATCCAGTCCTGTTTGTCTCACATTTGACCTCATAGCCGAATGGTAAAAGACAACCCTTTTCATCTAAGTAAGTGATCCCACCACTCAAATTCAAATAAAAAACCCAAGTACAATCATAACTAGCCTAAAATCAATTAACTAAAACAAAGTTAAATAAAAAAGAGAGAGCCCTCTTTGAGATTAGGAAGGCTAGATCGTGATCTTCAAAGTTGGTTTTTAGTTACCTCTATCATTTTTTTTTGACAACTTAGAAGAAATTTTGGAATGATAACAGACACCACACAAAATCACGTATCCAAATTTATGATTGTTGAGAATTCTTTTAATTCAAACATCTCTTTTATTTCGACCAAACTAAAATCTCGACTTTGAATCCACAATATACCTCTTGCATCATTTAAAAAGCCCTTGAAATTGATAGAATCGAAATAAATTTAATCACAAAGATAACTATAATATTAGCCAACTTTGAAAGCACATTATTTATCACCTCAACTTTTAAACCTTCTTTTCAAAGTCTACCCCTCCACTCAAAGTTACCTTTCCAACTCTTACAACTCTCAGTGCCCCCACCTTAACTTATTATTATGGATCATATTTATTTTCTTAATTTAATAATTTATTTTCTTATTTTCATGTAGTGTCCTTCGCTTTTTACTCCACCTTTTTATATTTTTCAACTAAATATTATTTTAGATTAAAAGTTAATATTATTTTAATTTTAAAACTTAATTTTGTTTAGCATTAAAAATATTTCTATTAATGATACAATCTTTATGATTTATTAATTTTAATTTTTTAATATATTGTTTTAATAATATAGCTATCTAGATATATTTGTTCATTTACAGTTATTTTATTTCAAATTAATTTTCTTTAACCTTCCTAAAAATAAGTTTTTAGTAAGGATTACATTAATTAATTGTAGTTCACTTCTAGAAATAATCTATTTTCTCTTTTCAAGTTACAAAACTATTGCTATTATTTATTATTATTTTTTATGAGCTTTATTGGGCCGATAGGAATTGAATTTAGAATAAAAATTATTTTTCAAAATTTTAATTTAATTTAACAACTTTATTTTTGATAAAGTCTTTAAACCACATATCAAAATAACGATAAATTTATTCAACTAATTTTTTAACAGCTAATTCATAACAACTATTTTCTAATAGCTAATTTTGGGAAAGACGCATTCTTGTTATTTAAACATTTTAACTAATTGGGTTTTTACCTTTACCTTGATGACAAACCACATTAGATGGTTGAAAACTTCCACTGAAAACTCATGATGTGATTAATCCCAAATTCTTTTTATCAAAATCAGTGTAAAGCACAAAGGTCTAAAATCAGACATTAAATTAATCTATTTATTTTTTAGTATAAAAATAAATTCAAAAATCTAATATAAAAATAAATTCAAAATCCAAAAAAAATGGTTTTTTAAGATAAAGTAAATTCAACTTCTCAAACCATAAGAAATGTCTTACGAAATTCCAGGTAATCATAGAAAATTGACTAAAATGTTCATGTTAATGCATATAATGGTGTCGATGAAAACCAAATGAAATGACTGGTATACTAAATTAATGCAATTTGGCGAGGGCATATAGATACGTCTAATCCTGCAATTATACACAATAATGGATCTCTCATTTGCAGCGTGAAGAGAAAACGAAGACACTAGTACACTAAAGATGCAGACCGTATCAGAATGGTGCATTTAGGTGCTACAAATTGTGCTGGCCTTATTTTGGTTAGGTTTAACTTTAAGATGTAAATTTCAAGTGCATATTAGAAAAATGTGAGATTTGATTTTATAAGCTTTTAATTGGAAAAAGGTACTAAGCAATATGAACTCGATCAATTGAGCTTTCTTCTGTTTTGGTTAACCCATTCAAAATGTTTACTTATCAAAATGTTTACTTATGTTTATTACTCAAAATCAAAATATTAGTAGTTCAATTTTACTAAAATCTTATTAGAGCAATCACATAAATTAAATAGTTGGAAACATTGATAAGAAAAAGTCTGTAAGAGCGTCAAAACACTTAATTTAATACATTATACATTATACATGTTAAGTAAAATTAAATACATTATACATGTTAAGTAAAATTAAAAAAAATCATAAAAATTAACTAAATAAAACTTTATTAAAAATTATTATTATTATTATTATCATGCATTAAGATTCTTACCTATAGAGATTTATCCTCATTTATCATTGAGATTCTTAATATATAAAATAAATTTGTTACAATACAACAATATTAATTTAATTAACTAAACGAAAAAAATATAATTACTTTGAAATAAATATCAATATTTAATTTGTATATATTATTAAAAATATTTAAAATACTAAAAGATAAATATCTACTATTCACTTAATTATTGATAATTAAATTAAAATTCATGAGACTCAATACAAATACCAATATACATAAATGTATAATTATTACAATTAGAAACTTAACAATTTTAAACTTTAAAATTCTTTCCTAATATTATTCGACCAATATTTTCAAAATAGAGGCTTTTCATACCTCCCAACCCGTCTTTACAGTTTACAGTTTCAAACAAAGATCTAAACAATTTTAACTATATATGACAGACAAATCACCCAATATCAAGCAAATTAATCGTAAAATTCCAAATTCCATCCTTATTCAGCAGTGTTGGATACCCTTGGATGTCGGTCAACATTGCTCAATGGTGTTGAAATACCGTTGAAATACTATTGAAGCACTATTGAAACATAAGGCAAAATAAAAAATTGGAATCAAATATATTAACATGGGATAGTATATTTCATGGCATCCTAGTGCCTATATCCATAATCAATCATTCAAGAACACAACTTGTAATAACATATATTCTCTAATAGAAAATATCATAAATGATTATAGAGCACTTTATTGTTTTAAGATTTATGTGGTTGGGATTTAAGATTTATGTGGTTGGGATTGTCGATTTATAGAGGAAGACTCACAAATTTAGGTGTTATAGTCGAAGTTTTAGAACCACCAACTGGGTCGATCATCAAGAATTTGATGAAATGTCAAGAGAACTTATAATTTAACACAAGGTTGTTCAAGAAACTAGTTATGTAACAACAATTTTCCACCCAACTCTAAGTATTACATGTAAATACCACCCCAATTCAATTTATGAGGCTATTGGTGAATGTAACCAAGCTCTATGTTTATATCTCTCCTAATGAAACCTATGATGTTGAACCAATGTACTCACTAGATTGCATTATTGACACTCAATTTAACCATCAAACATCCATGATGCTCTCTTCCATTATCTCACACAACATAAGAAAGATATTCCCCGATTTGTTGTATGTTTTTTGAAAATTGCAAGAAAATTATTTAAATCCAAGCATTCAAAAAGTAACCAACACATTGTAGGTGATGGGTTCCTACCCAACCTCTACACCCGCCTACAACCATTTGCCTTCCATCTCAAGTCTATAGTTTTCTTTTCACAATTTTGATTTGTTCAAATTTTATATATTGTTTCACAATTTTGATTTGTTCAAATTTTCTACATTGTTAACCATTAACAAAGGAGAAAATAACATTTTTAAGAGCATGAACACAATGGAATGAATGCATGAGTGAATGGAAATGAGAAAATTAATTGAATGATGGTCAATATAATTTTTGATACTAGGAATGTATGGATTTTACATTTTAGATGATAAGTGTATTTTATCCGTGTTTGATTCCATTATTATAACCTTTCATTTATTAATAATTCAATGAAATATATTTGAATATCAAAACTAAAATATTACAAATAATAGTAGAAAAGCATTATTTAGAATGAAATATAAACTTATTATAATACTAAATAGTAAAGATGGATGAAAAATAAATAAAACTATAAAACTCAAAAAATAAAAATAATGACATGGTAAAAAATTCAAAAAATTAGAAATAAATATAATGACTAACTAAACATATATCTTTCTTATATATATATATATATGTTTTCCAATGATGAATATAGAAAATAATGACTTTTTGTTTTGTTTAGTTCATTGTTCATCTTTTATCTATTTTATTCTTTCTAAAAATTAATGTCATTCCTTAGGCACTTCATATTATAATTAGTGTATGATGAAATGCTGTGTTAATATTAAGATTTTTTTCTCATAAAATATATAATAGTATATAAGAGTATTTTAAGCATTATGGTTAACTTTGATATGGTATCTTTGTACATTGACATTCTAATTCCCAAACTCATTAATCTATTATAATACACAAAATGTATGGATACGGGATCCTCCCTAGCTCTTATGACTGCTAATATTTTTATGGAACACTTAATGCTTTGGCCTTATGCTCTTGACATCTTACACTAAAATGTTGGTGTCTTTTTGCAAATGATACGTTCATCACTTGGTTCCATGGTCAATCCTCCATTATCTCCTTTCTTAACCATTTGAACAACATTTATTCCAATATTCAATTTAGTATAGAAATTGAAAAACATAAAGCCCTTACCATTCCATATGTTCTCCTTTCCCATCTTCCATATGGCTCCCTCACCCACCAAGTTTATTATAAAAATACTCACATTGACTAATACCTTAATTCTTAATCTCATCATCACCGAGCCCAAAATTTTACTTTACTCAAAGCTCTTATTACTGTATCTATTCAAAATTTTGATTCTCAATTCCTTTAGAAAGAAAATACTCATTGAGTAAAGGCTTTGATGATTAGTGGTTACTCTATCTCCCAAATCAACAAAGTGTTTCATAAGGTTCAAAATCTCATTTTCAAAATATCCACCCTATCCACATGATAAGTCCTCACTCCACTTTCATACATCCAAGACAACACCAATATTATCTCTAAAATCTTGTTTAAAAAGAATATCAAAACCCTTTTTAAACCCTGTAAAACTTTTAAAAAATTACTTTGTTCTACCAAGTACAAGTAAAACCATACTTTAAGGGATTCCTTCTTCCTATGAAAAACCATAATTTTCCAAACTAAGAACACATTTAAAGGTTATATCAAAGAACACATTATTGACACTTCACAAAATCACATATCCAAACCTATGATTTTAGAGAATTCTTTTAATTCAAAACATCTCATTTATTTCAACCAAACTAAAATCTTGGCTTTGGATCCACACTACACCTCTTGCATCATTTAAGAAGCCCTTCAAATTAAAAAGAATCAAGCTAAATTTAATCCCAAAAATGACTATAATATTAACCAATTTTAACTTTTAAACCTGCCTTTCTAAGTCTATCACCCCTCTACTCAAATTTACCATTGTAACTCTTACACCTCTCAAAACCCCACCTTTACCTGTTATTATTTGATCATATTTCTATTCTTAATTTAATAAAATTTCTTTTCTTATTTCCATGCAGTGTCCCTCCCTTTTCCTCCGGCTTTTGATAATTTTGTTGTGATTCATTTCAACTTAAACTGTCTTTTTTTTAATATAAAAATGAATTCAAAATCCAAAAAAATTGGATTTTTGGATAATGTAAATTCAACTTCTTAAAACTATAAGAAATTCTTACAAAATTCCAAGTAATGATAGAAAATTGACTAAAATTTCTATTACTGGAACTAACTTGCAATCATATATGCGTTCTCTTAAACTTTTGCAATTCTTGGAATCAATTTGCAATCATGTTAGTGCATATAATGGTCTTGATGATGGCAATAATGGAAGGGGAATGTAATGGGAAGAGGAAGACCCAATGAAATGATTGGCATACTAAATTAATGCAATCTGGCCAGGTCATACAGATAAGTCTAATTCTGCTTCTGCAATTATACACAATAATGGATCTCTTATTTGCAACGTGGAGAATAAACGAAAACACTAGTGAACTAAAGATGAAGACCGTATCAGAATGGCGCATTTAGTTGCTACGAATTGTTAGGTTGAATTTGAGCTCTCTCGCAAAAGTCCGCAGAAGAGTTCAAAGGAGGTCCATTTCGAATACTGAAAGGGAAAAGTTGTCATGAAATTATATCAGTTGGTTCGGTTTAACTCTAATTATTTTAATGAGATTTGACACACTGATTTCTTAATTAGAAAAGTATTTATTAGGTAAAGCTTGACTAATTGAACTATTTCTGGTGGCTTAATTTTCTTATTGTTTTTGTGTTGGGTTACTACATTTAAAATGTTCACTTATCAAAATGTTTAGTGGTAAAAATATTAATATTTCAATTTTACTAAATAATAACATAGTTAGAGTAATCTAATAAATTACAATAGTTTAAAATAGTGAGGAAGCCATAGGGTTTATAATAACCGTCAAAAATATTTAGTTTTAATCACATATTAATAATATGTTTAATATAATAAAATAAGTCCATAAAATTATTAAAATAAAGTTATTATTATATTATTATTATCAAACATCATCAGTTTTAAGATTTTAAATTAATAGAGATTTATTCTAATTTATTATCGGGAGATTCTAAATATAATAAAAAGTTTTGTTACAATATTAATAATTGTTTTTTTTTCAATTAGTCTACTCTTATTATTTATACAAAAAGTTACAGCAAGGCAACTGCTTTGAAAAGTCTTGCCATGAAGTTGGCATTTTACAAAATGTGCTTGACCTCAGTACAAGAAAACCTATAGCAGTATTTTTGACTCCCATGAAACTCAAAATTGAACCACTGCTATCCATCGCTAAACATAAAAGAAACATTAACTGACAGAGACTTGAAACAAACATTAGCATCGAGACCCAAAAAAGGAGGCGAGCTCCTACTTTAGAAACTGCATAGAATGGAGGCATGGGCTGGATCAGTCGTCCTCTGTGGTATAGGGATCCTCAACGACCCTACACCTGAATCGAAGTTAGTCCTTCGAGTCGGATTGATGAACTTCTGTGTCTGTAAGATTTCCTCCTCCTCGCTCGTTTGGACCTGCGTTGGCATCTGAATTCACCACAGAAAGGCCTCCTGCTGGCTTGCTTGGACTTGCGTTGGCATTAATCGGAGTTGCCATCCTCTGTTCTGCAAGAACCCCATGATGGGTGGTTCGTGAACCCCAGACATTCTCACATTTTTCAATTGTAACTGAAACTATGAAGGATGAGTTGGCAAAAGAACACGGGATGCGGTAACATACAGTGGGATGAGCATTATGCTCACATTCATCATGCCTCACTCGCCTTTGACCCCTGCCCCTACCACTTCTGGTGGATGGAGGAATGCTACGACCAGAATCCATAACTTCCGAGGAAGGGTCTGAGATGGGGGAGGATCGCTGATGAGTGGTGCGACCGCGAGAGCCGCCTCGCATACTCCCCATTCTGGGCCTTTCACGTGGCATGATAACTTGCAGAGGCTTGTGCGAGGAGCGGATACACAAAGAGGAGTGACAAAGAAACATGTGCCCAGACTGAAGTAGAAATGGAGTCCCGACGAGTTCGGGCATATTAGGAACCAAAGCCAGGCGAATGGAGATTGCTCTAGAGCCGAGAGAGGGAATGACTAGCAGAGGCTCACTAACAGAGTGGCTCGAGGAAACATGCGGAGCAACAACCCATAAGGCCACAGAGATCTGCGTCGAAGCCACAGGAATGAGAAACATATTGATAGCCATAGCTCAGATAACCAAGGGACTGTAGGACGAAGTTAATGTTGCCATAAATAAACTTGTGCGAGACCATCTGACCAGCCCAAAACTGTAACCCGTGGTGCACTTGGGCTCACATATGCCCATTCGAAGCACCCTCAACGTACCTTGTGACCTGTCAAACACCCGCATCCGGGATACAATATTATAATTATTATTTAATTAAATAGATAAAAAATATAATATATAAATAAGTTTCCTTACAATCTATTTTATTTTTAAATTAATGATTTGACTTTTTCTAACGAATTAAAAGGTGGTTAGTAATAGTACATGGTCCGTTTTAGAAATATTTTTATTCCAAAAAAACTTACAAACAATATAAAAGCAAGTAAATCTCACATTAAAAACTAAATCTAAAAATTAACCATTAATTAATTGTAGATCACTCCTAAACATAATCTCTTTTCCCTCTTTTAAATTATAAAAACATTGCTATTATTTTATAATTATTTTCTAATAAACTTTATAGGGTGGGTAGGAAATTGAATTTAAATAAAAATAATTTCAAAATTATAATTTAATTTAACCATCTAATTTTTGGCTAAAATGTACAATTAGATTTTTAAATAATATACATTCAATTTCTCAAAACTATAACAATTTCTTACAAAATTCCAACTAATAATAGAATACAAAATTCCAACTAATAATAGAAAATTGACTAAAATTCTTATTACCAAAACTAATTTGCAATCATATATGTGTTTTCTTAGACTTTTGCAATTCATGAAATCAATTTGCAATCATGTTAGAGCATATAATGGTGTTGATGATGGCAATCATGGAAGGGGAATGTAATGGGAAGAGGAAGACCCAATGAAATGACTGGTATGGTAAATTAATGATAAGTCATACAGATAAGCCTAATGCTGCTCCTGCAATTATACACAATAATGGATCTCTCATTTGCAACGTGAAGAGTAAACGAAAACACTAGCACACTAAAGATGAAGACCGTATCAGAATAGCGCATTTAGTTGCTACTAATCGTTATGTTGAATTTGAGCTCTCTCACAAAGTTCGTAGAAACAGTTCAAAGGAAGGAATTGTGATGAAATTACATTATTCGATCATGATACTCTTCTTTTAGGGTTTTTGCTTTTTAGTAGTGTTTGCTTTTTTCTTCCTTCCGTTATATATATATATATATTTTCAATTGTGATCTGTAATTAGAATCTCACCAATTAAGTTTTTTTTTTTTTTTTTTACTACATTTAAAATATTTACATGAAGTTTATTGTTAAAAATCAAACCATTAGTATTTCAATTTTACTTAAATCTTATAACAATCATATGTTAGAGTAATTACATAAATTAAATGGTTCTAAATACTGATAAATATAGATCTATAATAACCCTTAAAACATTTAGTTTATCATACATTATACATGTTAAATTAATAAAATAGAAATAAATTATAGAAAATTAACGATTATTTATTTAATTTATTTATTATTATGTATTAAGATTCTTGAGCTATAGAGGATTTATGCTCAATTTATCATTGAAATTTTTAATAAAGAAATAAGCTGTGTTAGCAATGACTCTATAATTATTAAAATTTAATTAATAAACAAAAAAATATAATTATTTGGAAATACAATCTCAAAATTTAAATGTGTAATGTAATATTAAAATATTCTTAAAAATATTGAAAGATAGAATGGTCTAACCATTCTAGCTAAATGGTGTATGTAATATTAAAAATAGTTTTAAAAATATTGAAAGATAAATGTTTACCATTTTACTAATTATTGATAACTAAATTAAAATTCATGTGGCTCAATAAAAATGCCTATATACATAAATACATAATTATTACAATCAGAAAGTTAACACTTTTAAACTTTAAATTTTTTTCCATAATATTCAATTAAAATTTTCAAAACAAGCTCATCTATGAAAAGTGACAGTTTTCATACTTCCCTAAAGCCAAAGTCATCAAAACAAATTCATCCATAAAATTGGATGGTTTTCATACCTCCATAACCGGTCTTTACAGTTTCAGACAATGATCTGGACAATTTTTGCAATTTTTTTTTAACTGTATATGACAAACCAATCACCAGATAACGAACAAATTCCTTGTTCAGCACTGTTGGATACCCTTGGATGTCGGCCAGCACTGCTCTCAGTACAGTTGAAATACTGTTCAATGTCGTTCAAAACTGTTGAATACTGTTCGATGTTCAGTATTCTTGAATGACATAAAATAATTGTGTACCTTTCACTGTGCTTGATCTTGACTGTAACCAGATTTGAAGACATTTTGAAGGTTGGTGCACCTGCCTGCAAATTTTTTTTTTCGGTTAGACATTCTTTAGACACGCGTTTTGCCTGGCTGCTGTAGACTAAAGTACTTGCGTGTGTGGAAGTAATGGATCCAAATCCGTTTCACACGTTCCATAACAATGGCTCCATAATGTTGAATTTAGTATTGTCTGGATTAAATGAAAGACCTGCAAATGGAGAGTTCAATCCACTTGGATCTCGAATATGACCATTAACAGAATTGTTTATCCCACATGTATCCCACATGTTGGAATTTTTTCTTTTCAATACATTTAAAGAACAAAAAGAATATATAATTAATAAATAATTGAACACATGAGTTGTGGTTCTACTTTATTCATAAAAAAATTATTGAAGTAAAAATTATATGTGTAAGCACTGTTTTGTATGAAGCAATAATAGTAGTGTTTGTCTAAATACACATTTATAAACCCAACATTTAAAGTATCATTTATTTTCATAAAAAATATCAAATATTTATTATAAATATTAATGTTTTTTTATACAAGTTATGATTATATATTTTTTATTATAAATTATAATAAATAAGCTGATTTATAATTTTTTAATTTTAATATTAATATAAAGTCTATGTTAACTCTAGATTTATCTGGTGAAGATGTGTGTAGATACTCAACTTTTGAACATAAAAAAATTTCATTTCATTAGTCGAATTTGAACATACTAATTAATAATTCATTTAATCTAAATTAGTATTTTATTATTTTATGCTTCTTTATTCTTATTATGTCCAACTTAAATAATGTTTTCTTATATTACATTCATAATAGAAATTTCATATCTCTTGGTGAAACATAATCTATTAGAATTTAATTATTTATTCTATATAATATTTGTTATTATATCTATTATGTCATTTCAAATATTTTATTCATAAGATGCATTATCCTACGCACACATTGCTAATGATTATGTGAGGAAATATAGATATATAATGTAACTTTTCATCTTTATTCTTATTTAATATGGAAATTGAATTTTTTTTTTTTTTTATTTTTTTTTATTTTTTTTTTTTTTATCCCATGGAAAAAGTCGTAATTTCTATTAATATATAAGAAATTACATTTTGTAGATGCCGAGGCATATTCATAATGAGGCAAGATTGCATGTCAAGATACTAGACACTGTGCATAATATAACTTAAACAACTAACCTCGAATGCTCCTCGTAGGGAGCGAATCATCAACCAAGTTGTAACAAAACTTTCCTCAAACGGGAGGAGGAATAAAAACCGAAAATGATAACTTCTCTACGCAGAGAGAGTAGTACTGTGTGCCAAGTCCAAAACTGTAATATTTACAACCGCATATATAGCTATAAAAAACATGATATCTACACTATAAATAGTAATAGTTGGGCTTATTGCCGAATCCGCCCAAGATCAACAAACGGTCTGTAGTAGTATTGATGGTAGGTACCATCAATTTCCTCCTGTATCAGCCAGTCATCGTCCTGTACGTGCGCTGCCTCTTTTGATAGTTGATCAACCTCCGAATTTTGTTCCCTGTAAATATGTCGATAGACAAAAGTGTCAAAAGCGGATATCATTCTTTGAGCTTCTCCAAGTATGTGTCTCAATGTATATGCATTACAATGCGATGTGTTGTTGAGCCACTCACACACAATTTTTGAATCACCATATAACTGTAGATGTCTGCAATGATGTTCTAAGGCGAAATATATGAGGTGTTTGGTTGTGCTAAGCTTGACAAAGTTGTTTGTACCCCTGCCCAGGTTGATGTGGATTTTGAATTTGTGAGAGGCATTCAGGTGAAGTATGGCTCCTCCCCCACATTCCGCCTCCTATGTAGAACCATCAAAATATGCCCAAGGTTTAGAATAGTCAATGCTTTGAGGGGTGATGGTGCGGGTGGGGGCATGATTTTCATCTTCAGGAAGAATGTCGTATTCAACTATAGTATGGTGAAGTATAGATGGCCAGTGGGGGTCTTTGATGTTGAAGATAGAGTGATTTTTGGCCATCTAGATGGCCCAGCAGGCTATTAGAGGCAGATTTCTGGCTTTGCCCCTGTGATCATGGCACCATGATTTCCAAGCTTCTTATATGTTGTTGCCATGCCAATTGCTGTGAAAAGTATAATGAGAAGAGATACTATTCCAAAATTCTCTGGAGGATGGGTAGCTAAGGAAGAGGTGCTTTGTGTTTTCTTCATCTTGTCGACAAAGGTGGCACCGATAAGGTCCATGAAAGGATCTTTTCACCAGATTAGCACCGGTGGGTATCTTATTGAAAACAATGTTCCATAGTAAAAGGCGGGCGCGAGGGGCAACCTTGAGCTTCCAAAAGGATCTCTAGTTTGGGTCAATGTTTTGAGGCTTGAGAGGTTCCATGAGTCTAATGTATCCTTCTTTGGGAGAGTACAACCCCTTCTTTGTGAATGCCCAGATTATTTCATACGATTCTTCAATCAGTCGAATGTGTGCTTGAATAAGGGCTTCAATGTAGTGTTGCCATTCAATTCTCTAGGGCTCGGGGATGTCCAAATCGTGGGCCAATTTCCATGCCTGATTTAGAAATGTGGTACCTATCCAGTCCCCAATATGCTTTATATAAATGATGCTAACCAGGTCAGTTGTCAATCTGTGCGCGTTTCCACATCCCACCCATGGATCTATGCCTATGCGAACAATATTTCCTTCATTGATTCTCCAAGTGATTCCCTGTCGCAAAAGGGGTAAAGCATTCATCATCACCTTCCAAATGTTGGAGATGTTGCTGTTCGAATGTTGTGTCTGTCTGAACCAACCCATCAAGTTCATGGGCCATATATATTTTGCTTGAGCAACCCTTGTCCAGAGACTGTTGGAGGTGATGAGTTGCCAGCCTAGTTTAGCTGCCAGTGCTTTGGAGAACAGGTCGAGCCTTTTTATACCCCATCCTCCCCAACGTTTGGGTAATGCAATCCTGTCCCACTTGACCCATGCAAAGATGTTCCCTGCTTGGTTTCCCTTCCATAGGAATCTACAACAAATCCTTTGTAGTCTGCTCAGGATGCCTTTTGGTATCCATGCTAAGGTCATCCAGAACACAGGAGTGGCTTCAATTACAACTTTAATGAGCACTAATCTACCAGCCCAGGAGAGATATTTATGATACCAGATCTGAAGGAATTTTTCCACTTTTGCAATAAGCCATGTCCAATCGGCAATCCGATATCCGGTGGGTTTTAGCCTAAAACCCATATATTTTAATCCATCTTCCAAGTTTAGGGCAGAGAAAGGAAATCGTTGGGTAGCAAAAATGGTCTCGTGTTGGGAGCATCCAAATGTGGTAATGGTGGATTTACCTTCGTTTATGGTCATCCCTATAGCCTGCTGAAAGAGCTTGAAGATATTATGTAGAACGGTGGAATCTCCCAAACTTCCATTTAGGAAAATCAGGACATCATCTATGAATAAGAGATGTGTCAGGAAAAGGTTATCCGAGATCTTTATTCCAACCAACTGATTTCTATCACGGGCAACACTGATGGCTTTGCTTAATCCTTCCATGATTAATAGAAATAGAAGAGGGGAGAGAGGGCATCCCTATCTGAGCCTCCTCTCAGATAGGAAAAATGGAGTAGCTTCGCCATTCAGTAATACACTGTAGGTAACATCCTTTATACAGCTCATGATCCATTTAATGTAGGTGTAGGGGAAACCCAGGTGAGTCAATAATAACCTTATATATAGCCAGTTTGCTCTGTCGAAGGCCTTCGAGAGATCTACCTTCAAGATCACGCCCTTCTGTTTCTTCATCTGTAAAGTGTGGAGGAGTTCTTGAGCAGTGGAAATAGCCTCATGTATTTGTCGATGTTGTAGAAACGCGAATTATTCAGGTGATATGTGCTTGGATAGAATAGGCTTTAGTCGATTAGCAATAATTTTCGCAATGATTTTATAGAGGCAATTACAGAGTGACATGAGCGTGAAATCATTGAAGGAGGTGGGGGAATCTGATTTTGGTATGAGGGCAATAAAGGTAGATTTAATGGTAGAGGGAATTTTGCCACTTCTTCTACAGTCCTCAACAATCCTAAGTAAGTCATCGCCCAGGATATCAAGGAAGGCAATGTAGAATTCAATAGTCCACCCATAAGGTCTAGGACTCTTGTCTTTCTTGAACCATTTGATGGTTGCTTCAAGTTCCTCCCTCGTCACCTCCTTCATCAGGTTCTTCGAGTCCTCCTGTTGTACAAAACTAGGGAAGAGTTCTGCCACCCTCATTATTTCCAGTATATTGACTTCTCTAGATGCCTTGTAGATGGATTTGAAGTGATCATTTGCTAATCTAGCTAGGCCCTGTTGCGATGTTATCACTTGGCCTTGTTCGTTTTGTAGTTCCGAGATAATGTTGATGGCTTTCCTGCTATCTGCATATTTATGATAAAACTTGGTGTTGTTATCGCCTTCAGCAAGCCATATTGCCCTACTTCTCAGGCGCCAGCTCTCCTCTCTTTCCTTCAGTATGTAGGTACGCTTTGAGACAAGGGTGGAGTAAGCATCTTTGTCTGCATGAGATGTAAAGGTACCGTTTGATGCTCCTTCAAACTTTGCAATGGCTCGTTCAGCTTCCTTCAATATGTTGTCATCTCTCATCCGTTTTTGATGTGCCCACTCTCTAGATATCCTCTTGAGGTTTGTCAGCTTCCTCATGAAACCAACAGTATGATCCTCCCGATCCGATATGGGGTTAGATCTCCAATAGTCCGACACTAATTTTAGGTATGAGGGATCCTTGAGCCAGGAGGCATTGAATTTGAAGGGGCTTTTAATCCTCGAATTGTTGTCTATAAGTTCCAAAAATATGGGCCGATGATCCGATATTCCTCCAGAGCCAACCCGTTGCCTAATTCTAGGGTGAAGGTTTAGGAGGGCTTCTTTGATGAGAAATTTGACTAGTCTTCTAGGAAGACCGTGGTCGTCGCTTCTGTTATTAGTCCAGGTGTGCTGGATTCTGACACGAGGTATATCAACCCACTGATGCTCTTCGAGGAGGGTGGAGATTGTGTCAGATAGGCTATCCACCTGGGCCGAGTGACCCCAGGATTCGCATTATCCCAACGAAAAGTTCAAATCTCCACCCAGGATGACATTGTGTACCTGTAAAAGTTCAGATTCGAGAAGAGTCCTCTAGAAAGTTTCTCTATCCAAACAAGGTCCATATACATTAATTATACGGGTCTCTGATCTGATTGAGTGGGCAAATACATCTATACCTAGGAAACCTCTGCGAAAATTGAAATCTTTTAATTATAATGAGATTGAAATATTTTTTTTGGACATTTATATCTCTTCTTAAAAAAACTATAATTATTTTAAAATTTTACTAATAAATCTATCTAACATCTTTTAATTCATATAATAAAAATGTTTTCATTTTTAATAATATTTACTACATCTTTTCATATTTATTTTTACTAATAAAGCATACATATAATATATAAATCCTACCCTCTTTTCATATTAAATATAAACATATAACAAGTAAAATAAGGAAACTAACAAAACTCATCATAATATTACCTTTATCTACTAAGATTAATCATATAAATTTGAAAATTTATTGTATTTTAAGTATAATAATATATTGTTGATAAAACCTATTGTTTCTATTACATTTCCGAAATATAGTATATAACTTTTTAATTTTAATTTATTTATCTTAATTATATGAATTATCATAAGATTGAAAATATTTTTTTAGTTTTTAATATTTCTTTCATAAATACTATAATTATTTTATTTTTTTTACTAATAAATTTATTAACATCTTTTTATATATTTTTAATAAAATAATTTTCTTTATTACTAACTAATTCATCCAATATATATATAATCCTACATCCCTTCCTATTACTATTAAATATAAACATATGACAAGTAAAAATAAAAAAATAACAAACTCGTCAATAATATTATCTTTTATCTAGAGAGATTTTAATACCATATAATATTGATAAAACTTATTGTTTTCGAATACACTTTAGAAAAATTATATGCATATGTTTCTATTATATGAATAGAGAACTATTATTTATCTACTCAGATTTTAATACGATGTAATTTGATAAAATTTATTGTATTCTAATCATATAATATATTATTGGTAAAACTTATGGTTTCCTATTATAGTTTAGAAGAATGATATGCATATGTTTCTGTTGGAGAATTGCAGGTGTACACACTAAATTTTATATTTATATTTTATAGCGTTATGGTATTTTATAATTTTATTTTTCTTTCAAATATGAAATAATTTATTTCTTGTTTAAAGGTGTATAATGTATTGTATATCAAGATAGATTTATATTAATTTTAAATTTATTAAGTATTAATTTCTTGAAGTGTGATTCTTTTTTAAATAAATAATTTAGAAGAAAAGTTTGCATGTATAAACATTAAATCTTTTTTGATAGATTTGGGTTAACACACACATATATATATGTAACGCGCATATTTCATCTTGAAAAACACATTAATAACATGTTTTAGTCATTTATAAATATATTTAATTTATTTTTTTTCGGAGGGCTCCACAACTTCTTTTAATTTTTGATAAAAATTTAGGTTTCTCCATTTTATTTTGGAAAACATTTGATTTTGTCTTGCTTGAACAAAGAGGAAAACGTGTTAATTTCTTTTCTTAGATGTTTTGATAAGCATATTTTTTATTTGTTTGCTAAATTGTGTGAGTTATGAGATGATTGCATGGTTAACCTTTGACTTGAAAAATCCTATCCCATGGACATCTATTTTGATAAGTATAATTATTTTCACTAAATGACGAAAATATAATGACAACAAATAAATTATATGCTCAACTTCATATAAATCCATTGCCATATTTGATATCCTCATTACTTATAACATAACATAGTGTAAGTTTTATTTTCTCCATTTAATATGTGTTCTTCTTTTATGTATTACAGTATTTAATGATTTATGATTCTTTATTGATAAGGGTAAGTCCATGCAAAAAGAAGAAGTTTCGTAGTGGTTATGTCTCTAGGAGTTTTGAATGTCAAATTTTCACAAACTTTTACTACAAGATGATACAAATGATAATTCTTATGGATTTCACTAATATATGAATAATAGCTCATAAAAGATAAGACATACATAAATGTAAATAAATATGTGAATAACAAGCTAGATTTTGTTTTAGTTTAGTTTAGTTTAATCTAATTTAATTTAGGTTTTTATCTTATCTTTACTTTTAGTTTAGTTTAACTTTTATTTTAATCTTTAATTCTTAGTTTTTGTTAGTATGATTTAAATCTTATTAAAATTCAGTTGAATTTAATTTAATTTAATTTAATTATCTACATATAGTTTATATATTAAATTTTATTTTATTTAGATTTAGTTTCTAGATTTTGTAATTAACACTATAAAACACACACACACATATGTTTACCATTAATGACATATTTAATTATTAATTACTCATTAAATTATTTCTAAGTATAAAAAGTAGAACTTCTTTTTATCACTTCATTTAAAGCGATTCCTTTAATTTTAGCATAGACTTACTCTCATGAAATACATTCTTCGAACTTGTTATTTATTTAATGTCTTTACACAAATATAGTTACTCTAAATTTCCAAGAAAGAAATCCTTGCACTATGAATTTTTCACAATGATAGTCATGTGGGCATGTAGGTGGACCAACGAAAGTTCATGAAGGATGGCACAGATCCTACCCGAGGCATGTAATCCTTGTTGATATTTTCCAGAAAGTTTTCCTCTAAGGAGGAAATCCAAGCCTATGGGGTGAAAATGTGTTGAGAGGACGTGGTCAGATGCAGTGGTGATTGTTGGAAGATAGTGATCGTGGTGACCCCACTTGATACGTCACCTTGGTGCTTTCTCCCTCACAAGATTCAAAGGGAATGCAATATTTATCTCTGAGGAGATGAGATAGGGGAAGCATGAAAGTTTTCATCAGTTGCAACAAAGACTTCCCATCTTGACCCTTAATTTATTTTCCTAGTCTTTAAAATTTTATAACACAAAATCACATGAAAGCATAGGCCTGGAACCACTTACCACTATACCTTTGAAAACATAAACCAATCACAAAAGGACACATGACAGTATTTGATTGGAAGACATAGGAGACGAGGAGCCAAAATGGCAGTATGACATCAACATGACATGGACCTATCATAGGATAACATATGGCACACATGTTTGGAATTTTTGGGTGGTAAAGTGGGCCAGAACCAGGTGACACATGACACCTATTAATAAGTGACGCATGGCAGATGTATGTAGGTGACAAATTTAGTGGCACACAAGTAACCCAAACAATTTCAAATGGACTAGTGGTAGACAACATGGAAGACACATATTCCCAATGTTTTATTCATTAGATTGTGGGTACAGTATGGAAGACCCCAGAGGGATGTAACCTTGGAGAATTAACCCCGAATATTTAGAAATGAGGTTCATGTGGCAATGGTTGGGGAAATGGGACTAAGGGATAAATGTTCCCTCGAGACTCAGTTATTAAGGAAAATTTTAAGGATGGAAATGCATCTTAAAGTTTAGAAACGTTGGCGAATATTACTAGTCCCTAATATAGAATTTACAAAAAATTTAGCAATATTTTTGTAAAATTTTTCAAATTTATAATGATTTTATATAGTCTCTACAAAATTTTGGTGATTTTTTTATCATGAAATAGTTTTATTCTACAAAATTGGGTGAACTTTTTCTAGAAAGATTGGAAATTAGTGAATCTATTTTTTGGAAAAAGCATCCAAAATTAGCCCACCTGCGTATATGAGCACATAAAATTTTCCTTGTCAATTATATGGGAGATTTTTGTGTGAGAGGGCCTAACATGAATGGGTTAGTTGTTGAGAACTGTAGTAAGAAAGTCTCAATTTGACTTTGCCTCGGTTAAATTGAGGAGAGTCGAATTTCCACATCAACTCACAACATGGAGATAGTTAACTAAGGTTGAATGGCTCTTGTCACTTAGTTAGATTAGTAAGTTCGAGTTAGAGGTCTTGGAGTTCAATTATGCACGTGTGATTTCTTATTTGTAGCAATCCAGTTTAGTTATATCTAGTTGCATTCAGTTAAACTAGTTATAATTATTGATAGAACTAGTTGGAAGTTAGTTGTACAGTTCAATAATAGTATAACTTGGTGATCATCCAATTAACTAATAAATAAACTAAAAATAGCTAGTGCATGTAGAGAATTTGAGTTCCCCAAACATGGTGGAGATTCCAAGGTAGTGGAACATTAATTTTAGACTAGCCTTGAGTGTACATGTGTTGCATGCAGTGAGAGATACAGCCTTGGGAATCACACAATCAATTTGAGGAAAATTCCTAAAAAATAGGGGCCTAATTCCTTAGAATTTGCGCAAGGAAATAGGGGCTCAAGAAGAGGAAGAAATTGACTAAGTTTGGGTCATATCTTCTCATTGAGTAAAGAGAAAGTTTATTAACTTGCAAGTTGAGCTCAGAGCAAGCAAGAAATTGTAATGAATTCTCTATTCGTGTAATTAATGCAAACAATCTTAAGGAGTTTTTACCAGTTGGTTTCCCTTAGATAAATATGTGTACTTGTGTATGTGATTGATGCATGTTTGTGAATGTTGTTCTAAATTCTGAATTAATTTCCAGAGAGAAATAGAGTAGAATTATGTCTCTTGATTTAGATTAAATTTCTTGAGAAGTTGCAATTCTATCACCAAATTTCTACATGGTATTGGAGTAGGATTCACATTAGAACAAGAATTTCAAAGTTATTCTTGTGGAGGTTTGAATTTGTAGTTTCAGTGTAGCAGGATTTCTTCAGAGTTGGGAAAATGTCCTTCAATGGAATGAGATTAGAGTATTCCTTGGAAGGCAGCTTGAATTTAATTACCTGGAAGGATTGTATGGAGACAATGCTTTGATGAAAATGGATTGTTGGAATATGTCAAGACACACATTCCAAGAACATGATGATCTAATGCCTAAAACCTAGCCCATTTAAATAAATATGTAACCAAGGTGAGGAGAATAATCTTAAAGGGAGTATAGGATCACATTGTCTCAAATATCCATGGGAAAGAAACTCCTTTCACAATGTGGAAGGAAATAACTGATATACTCAAGAATAACAATGCATATAGAAAACTAGCCCTAAAAGAAAAAAATTGAAACATCAAGATGTGGAAGAAAGATATTACTTCACAGTATCTCACCAAATTTACACATGTTCGGGATAAGCATGGAGAAGTTGGTGTGAATCTTGCAAAAGATGACTTGGTTAGCCTAACTCTTCTAGGCCTTCCCTAAAGCTAGTATAGTGACTAGGACTTAGTGAATGAGAGGGAAAAATTAGTAAATTGGGAAGGCTTATGGTTTGATTTCGTACGAGAAGAAATCAGGTGAAATACCAAATATGGAAGTTCATCCAAGGGAGAGGATGAAGAAAATTTTGCATTAGTTGGAAAGGATAAGAAGGGAAAAGGGAATAAATATCAATCCAAACTAGAATCTAGCCAAGGGGGAAAGAAGAAAGACTTGTCCAAAATAAAATGCTTCAATTGTCATGAATTTAGGCACTATGCTACAAAGTGTTGACACAAAAATTATAGCAAGAATAACTCAGGAGGAGCAGCATGTGAAGCATTGGATTCATAGTTTGGGTTAGATTTCACCTCAATCACATGCGTGGCCAACACTATGATTGGGAGTGTGTGCTACTTGGATTCAGGTGCTTCATTCAACATGATAGGGTGTAGAGAGTTTTCAGTGACCTAGAGGAGAAATATCTCTAGATGCATATTGAGCTTGGGGACAATGGAACGTAAAGTGCTACTGGGATTGGTACAACAACATTTAATAGAGAATTGGGATCCCCTCTTTTCCTCAAAGATGTCATTTTTTTTCCATGCCTAAATAAGAACCTCATCCCTGTAGAAATTTTGGAAGACCATGACTATGCCATAATATTTCGTCAAGGTAAAGTATTTATGAGGCACATAGCTACTAAACAAGTGAAGGAGATCAAGGCTCATGTGAATAACTAGTACAAACTTGATGTGGAATATTGTGTTTCATTAAGAAGTAAGGTAGAGAAGGTGAAAAGATGCGATGTCAGTGAAGTTTGGCATAGGATATTGGGCCATTTGCATCGTGGCACCTTAAAAATTATCCAGTAAATAACCACTTGCCTCCCTAAAAGACCACTTATGCAGTACGATGTCTCCAAGGGTAGTACCTTGGAGAAGTATGTAAAATCCACATTCCATGATCGAGACAACAAAGCACATGCAATATTGGAGGGAGTTCACTTTGATGTTTGTGGACCCTTTTCGATAGCCTCCACTATGAGACAAAAGTACTATGTTATTTTTACTAATGATATCTCAAGGAAGTGTTGGTCTTCTTCATGCAGAAGAAGGATGAGACATTCTCAAATTTTGTATAATTCAAGGCACTAGTTGAGAAACCCATTGATAAGAAGGTAAAGTCTCTCAAGAGTGATAATGGAGGTGAGTATGTTTCAATGAATTCAATGATTTTTGTATGAAAGAAGGCATTCAAAGAGATCTCACAACACCCTGCAACCCACAGTAGAATGGGGTAGCTGAGAGGAATAACTAGCTCATTGTGGGAGATGCAAGAGGTATGCTATATGACCAAGGCTTTTCATTTCATTTGTGGGTAGAGGCATGTAACACAACAGTCTACTTGTAGAACTAGAGTCCTCATTGGATTCTTGGTATGGTTATACTGCAGGGAGATTTCTCAGGGAGGAAATTGGATGTGTCTCACTTCAGAATTTTTGGAGCCTTTGTTTACTACCATTTCTCCAAATATTCGAGGAAGAAACTTTATTCAGAAACAACGTTGAGATTTTTGGTGGGCTACACCGACACTCCACACCATTACTAAGTGTACTTACCTTCCCTCAGAATCAAAGTAGTGTGCAGGGATGCAAAGTTGATGAAGAGAAATAAATTAGCTACTATCTTGAGAAGGAGTTTCAGATACCACCAGAAGAGTATCTTTTAGCTCCAAAGGAGGAGCCTCAAGAAGTTCTGGAGTAACCACAAATGGAGGAGCATAGAGGAGGAAGAGTGGAGACATCCAATAAAGTAGAACCATCTAGAGAAAGTAGGAAAAGAACTAGGGAAGATAATAGACTGGTGCAGGATGCAAGGGAGAATGTGGGAGCTCCTTTAAATTTCACAGGAAAAGAAGGTCACCTAAGAGTTACACTAGCTACATGGCTCTAATGAATGACCTTAAAAATATTGAGACGTCCTATTTTGAGGAAGAAGTTGAGCAACCGGTTGGGTGGATGCAATGGTTGAAGAATATGAATCCATCATGAAGACCAATGTTTGGGAAGTGGTCCCAAGACTGACAGATAAATCAATTGTGGGTTTGAGATGGATCTTCAAGGTTAAGAATGTAGATGGAAGCACAGAGAAGCATAAGGCTAGATTTGTGGCCAAAGGAATCTCTCAAGTTGAGGGAATTGACTATGAGGAAACCTTTTCTCCCGTAGAAAAGTATTCATCCACTAGATCAATTCTTGCACTAGTTGTGTAGATGGGGTGGAATATCCACCAGATGGATGTAAAAACAACATTTATCAATGCTGATATTGAGGAGGAAGTGTACATTGAGCAACTAGAAGGGTTTGAGACACTTGATTAGGAGTCTTAAGTGTTTAGACTCAATCGAGCATTGTACGTCTCAAATAGGCACCCTGATGTTGGTACATTCAGATCAGTAGTTATCTCACTCGATTGGGCTTTACCAAAAGTGAAGTGGATACGAACCTCTATCATATTTTGGTAGAAGGTCGATTGATTATCATTGTTTTATATGTTGATGATTTAATATTGACAGGTGATGAGAAACTAATTAGCTGTTGCGAGGAAAAACTGGCAAGGTGATGGGGAATTTTTTGTGTCTCAAGGAAAGTATTCCACTGCAATACTGAAGAGATTTTGCATGGTGAGTTGTAAGCCCATGGAGACACCTCTAGCAACCAACTAGAGGAAGGAGAATGCTACATCACGTGAAGAGGTTGATGATACCATTTAACATCAACTAGTGGGTTTAATGATGTATCATGTGAACACATGACCAGATATGTGCAATGCAGTCAACCAGCTGAGCCAAGCTATGGCTAGGCTGGCCAAATTGTATTGTAAGGAAAGAAAGCATATTTTATGGACCTCAGAGGCATTATCCTATATATATTATTGTACAGAAAAATAGAGGGAGTGAAGCTATGTGGCTTCACAAATGCATATTAAACAGGGAGTCCATCCGACCAAAAGAGTACATCAGGTGGAATTTTTAGTGTTGAGCGCGTAACAATTTCCTAGTACAACAAGAAGTAGAGGTCTATGGCACTCAACTCAGCAGTTGAATACATATATACAAGTCAAGGAATATGTGAGGCAATCTAAATGAGAAATATTCTTGTGGGACTATTTGGTCAGGAGATGGATCCAACTGTGATCTATTGTGATAATTATATTTGGATTACGCTCTGTAAGAATATGGTATTTCAGGATTGATCCAAGCATATAAATATCTGATATCATCATTAACAGGACTGTGTGCAGAGGAGGATAATGTTGCTACAATAACTTTCGACAGTGGAAATTAACAAAGGCTTTGTTAAGAGGGAAGTTTGAGTTCCATAAGTACAATATAGGGGTGGTTGAAAATCGATTCCTTGCTAAGAGGGAGTGTCAAGAAGTGTAGCGAGAAAGTCTCAATTTGAATTTTCCTTGGCCAAATTGAGAAAATTCGAATTTCCACATCAACAAACAAGTTGGAGGTAGTTAACCATGGTGACATGGCTCTTGTGACTCAGTAAGCTTAGTAAATTTGAGTTAGAGGGCTTGGAGTTCAGGTATGCATGTGTGATTACTAATTTGTAGCAATCCACTTCATTTATTTCAAGTTGTATTCAATTAAAATAGTTCTAACTATTGATAGAACTAGTTGGAGGTTAGTTGTACAGTAGTCAAACTCAGTGATCATCCAGTTAACTGATAAATCAACCAAAAATACCAAGTGCATGTAGAGAATTTGAGTTCCCTAGTTGTGGTCGAGATTCCAAGGTAGTGTAACATCAGTTGTAGACTACTCTTGAGTGTACAGGTGTTGCATGTAGTCAAAGATCCAACCTTGGGAATTGAGAAACCAATTTGAGGAAAATTCCTTAAAAGCAGGGGACTAATTCGTCAATATTTGCGCAAGGAAATAGGATCTACGTAGAGGAAAAAATTGACAAATTATAGGTTAGAGCTTCGCATTGAGCAGGAAGAAATGTTATTGAATTAAAGGTTGAGCTCAGAGCGAGCAAGCAATTATAATACTTTCTTTATTTATGTGGTTAATGCAAATAGGCTTAAGGGGTTTTTACTAGTTGGTTTCCCTAGATAAATATGTGTACTTGTGTATTTGATTGATGCATGTTTGTGAATGTTGTTCTAAATTGTGAATTAATTTCCATGGAGTAGTAGAGTAGAATTGTGTCTATTGATTTAGATTAAGTTGCTTGAGCTGTTCCAATTCTATCACCATAGTTCTACATTAGAAACATATTTGGCACTTTTGTGCCATATTCGGTAGTTCAACTAAAAGTGGTAGTGTGCTAAAACTTGGATATAACACACATGAACGAGTTGGGAAATATTTGGTGACATAGATAGACTAGTGGCATATTTAGGAGTTTTGGAAAAATATGGTAGCTCGCTATATTTGGAGTTGCAGATAAAGACCCCACTAAACCTTGTAAAAATTCTGGGAATTGAGAAAAATATTAGTTTAAATCAATTTTGTCATATCAGGACGATAGAATAGATATTGAAGACAAATAATTCACGAAAAGAGGACTTAAAAGAAGTAGAAGAATAAGAAGAAGACAAGATCAAAACCTTAGATAAGTGTAATAAAAGAGCTGACCTTAACTAAAGTTCTAAATCTAAAAATATCAGCTCTTATTCCTTATAAGAATAATTGAATTAGCAAGAAGGTTGTTGTTGTTGTTCTTGTTTTGTGTGACTTGATCATAGATGAGAAATTGCTAAAGGTGATTTTGTGGTGATTGGGTGTGTGATTGAGGAGAGATTTAATTGTTTTATGAAACAAAGTGTCGTTCATGATTTGATTTTTAAAATGGTATGAAAGATGAATCAAGGAGTTCAAGCAAGTGGTAGCACGCAAAACGTGGGTTATAGCTCCTTCTAGTAGTGGCTAGTTATAACAATCCTTGGTTGATTTTCCATGTAAATAAAATAAGACCAAGGCCACAGGACACATATTCCAAAATAAATGTTTGGAAAAAAATAGTGATGAGTATCACTCGTGATTAATTAATGGCCATGGAAATTGGCAAAGGCAAAGTAGAAATAATTGACATTTTATTAGATATCATTTTGGGATTCAACTGTGTTAAGTAAGTCATTCACGTATGACCATTTCCATGAGAGGTAGTCGTAACTGACTAATTTCTCATTATTTTTGAATAGTTCACTTAGCACTCACTGCATCGGGTGATGTTCACAGGGGTGAAGAAGTGGGATTGAAACTAGTGAGTCGTAGTGCAAATGTAGTGTTGGCAGCAATATGGCAGTGTTAGTTGCAGTACAGAGGCAGCATCAAAGTTGCACACTAGTTGGTGGGCAGCAACAACCAAACATCAACAGGGTGACAAAGGTGATGCAGAGATAGAGTGTTGTAGCAGCAGTATGCAACTGGTTGCAACATGAGTTGTTGGAGCACTAGTTGGAGAGAACACAGTCCTTGCTAAGACGGAGTGTTAGTTTCTGTAGCATCAGATGTGTTCTAGCCACGAAATTTGGTGGAGAGGCTAGAATACATGAGATCTTCAAAACCCATAAATTGTTTATGGAAATTCCACTTAGAGGTGTCTTAATTAGATTATTAACTGTTTTTTAAATATTTCCTAAGTCTAAACTTAGGGAATATGGTTAATTAATCAATATTAATTGAGATAAAGTAATAATAATCTAGAAACTCACATGATCGATTTTAAGATGATCCTAACCATTAAGATTTAATCTTGGCCGTTGGAGTCCGAACTGAAGATTATAAGAAGATGTCGATGGGCACTTGGAAAAGACACTTCTGTAGTTCAATTTTCTTGGCATATTGATTTCCGGAGAGCAACAATAGCTGTCAGAGAGCTAGAGATTGAAGCAGAGTTAGTGAGGGGCAGAGACAGTGATCTAGAGGAAATTTTCCAGATCCAGAGAGACAACAACAAGTGACAGAAGTGATCCACGCTGAAGCAGCGTAGAGACAACGCAGTAATTGAAGCAGAGAAGTTGAATTTCGCTGAGGAGGAGGTCGATTCAGTTTCCGGAGGCTGGGAAAGTCTTCCAGAGTGCCGGAGAGTCACTTCTAGCAACAGAGGCAGGCTAGACAACTTGCTCAAAGGCAGATTCGAGGCACATGTCTGAGAGGCAGTGCAGAAGGGCTTAGGATGGGGTTTGGACGACTAATTTTCTATAGAAGCCAGTGCCAGGATTGCTTGTGGGGTGAGAGTTTTTTTCTCTCTAATTATTTATGTTAGATATATGCTGATTGGATTGCCTGTTGGGCATCCAAAGATTGTACTCAAATTTCACTGCTGCATAATAAAATAAAACCCTCATATATTGCACCGATTTTCCCTTATTGGGTTTTTCTGGGGACTTTTGTCCAAAAACAAAGGTGTTAATTTTTATGTGGGTGCTAGCATTTCTCAGTTCCAGCGCTTTCTTATTTCCACATTGTTTTATTTGTGAAAGTTGCAATGTGTTTATTTTGATGTTGCCGTAGCAATAAACTAGATAATTAATTTATCAGTGAAAAGAAATAATACCAGTCACTGCCTTAGGATTCCAGTTTTAGGAGTTTTCACAACAACACTACATGCATAGGCGGATAACTGAATACCTTGATGTACCTGCCATGTGTCACATGTCAATTGTCCAATTGGGCAGCCAAAAATGCCATTTATACCTGCCACGTGTCATACTCTACTGTTATCACATCAACGACTCTGTCACCTGTTTGCCACGTCACTGCCAACTGTCATACTGCCACTTGTCTGCTGCCTGTGGTCCATCCACTAGCGAAAACAAAAATCACCGAATCCCGGTACTTTGCTAAGATGTTACTTTGTTGCACCACCAGATGGCCGGATGCACACGAATACCAAAAGATATCTGGATGTGTTTTAGCTTGGTGAGCTGCAGCATATCCAGATGCCTGGATCCAAACAAAATCTGTAATCCAACTAAGCGCGTGACTCGCTAATTATTCATGGCCTATGTTGAGAATTTCTTGTAATGACAACAGATTTAACTAGTTAGATAATGCATGCACATGCACAAAACATAAACTGCAATGTTAAAGTTTAACATAATCGTTATATAGTAGATTGTATACCATTTTTTTCAATCGTTGATTGTGACCCTCGTCTACACATGTAGAAAGGACAGAAAATTAATATATTATGGAGTTCTCACTCTATTGTGTTAAAATGTTAAATTTCCTCTGATTTTAGAGTGAAACTAAAGCAATATCTTTTATTTATTTGCATGGTTGTCCTTTGAGAGGTTCAGGGAAGAGCACAGTTTAAATGCTCACTTCCATCGGTTGGCGTTTTCTTTATCAGTTAAAGCAATAAGTTCTGTGTTCTTCATGGTTGTCTTTGGAGAGGGTCAAGAGAGAACCCAGTTTAAATGCCGGATTCCATCGATTGCCATTTTATTTATCTATTATCTTAAGTATTATCCATTGCCTGGATTTTCATAAATTTATGCAACTTGTACGATTTTATGCGTTATTTTTATGAATGTGCCATGTTTGGATGATATACACGTCATATCTGGCAGAAAATCATCAATTGCATCTGTATTTTTTTATGGAAGAAGGAAACATATGGTTTTTTTCCTAAGAAAAAAAAGCGAAATTCTATTATATTGGTATATCTGAATTACATAACAGAAAGTATAGAGTTGATTCAACAACTCAGAATGTAGAAATAACCTTCATAGTGCAGTAATAAAACTAAATCCCGGGAGACTGTAGTCATGAGAATTCTGGAAATAAGGTAGTACGAAAGTAGGGCAATACTTACATAACAGAAAGAGCTTGAGCGATAGAGTAAATAAAAAAACCGGGGAATGGTACATACCAGAGCTAGATGTATGGAAGAGAGAGTTATGTACCCAGAAGATTGAAACCCTGAATATGGTACCTTAGTTCCCCCACTGTAATTGTCATTTCCCATTTACCAACTTGTGAGTGAAGTCCTTTCTTTGATAGTTCATCTGCCTGTGTATTTTGGGACCTGTTCACATGTTTTATTGCAAAATCCTTTCTTGATGACCATAGGGATTCTATTCTGTTCATCCATCCAAATAGATAGTGATTTTCTATGGAAAGCTCGGCATTAACATGATCTATAATGATTTTGGAATCGCCATAGATCTGAAGGGACTCAATATTTAAGAAGACACTGATTTGAAGAAGCCCTGTTAGTGCCATAGCTTCCGCCTTGTTGTTTGTTCCTTCACCCCATTCCTATATATGGCAATATGCTGATCCTCCTTTGTGACAATGTAGACTCCACAAGCACATATTCCATTTTGAGCAGCCCCATCAAAATATGCTCTAGGAATGTTCGCCCAGACAAGGAGAATAACAATGTTCCTTAGTTTTAGCTTTCTTCTGCTATGAGCTGTAAGGAGAAATAGAGTGGCACTGAGAGATGATGTTCTTAAAGACAGATTTATAACTATCCTTACCGTTTTGAAATAGAGACTTGTTCCTCCATTTCCAGATAGACCATAAAGCAATTAAAGGAACAGGCCACTAGCTCTCTTTTTGATTACTCCACCATATAAGTGCATCTATTATAGAAGGATGTGATATATTTATGAAACCAAAGTAAGTGGCCAGGTCCCTCCATAGCTCTTGGGAGTGAACACATTTTAGGAAAATGTGAAGATTGTTTTCTCCCTCTGCTTTGCAAATTAAGCAAATAGCCAAACCATGCCAATTCCTATTTTGTAGGTTGTCCCATGTTAGATTTCTATTATGAAAAACCAGTCAAGCAAATATGATAATCTCATATGGAGTCCCAGATTTCCAAAAGGAAATGGGGAAAATGATTGCAGGAAGAGAAATATGAGTTTTTAGAAGTGTTAAATAAATATCTTTCACATAGACATTCAACTTATCCTTGGCCCCCTTCCAGATAAGATAATCTTCCGATTCAAATTTACATATACCCCTATTCCGCATTGACCAGATTAGCTGATTCCACTGTTGAGCAAGAAGACCATTTAGGCCTAGTGCAGAGGCATTTTTCCATATGGGGAAGGGACCCTGCCACATATCAATGACCTGCCCCCATAAGAAGATACCATTACGGTGGAGAAACTGAAGTAGCTGCTGATCAAGTGATATATTACTATCACCACCCGCCATAGGATCCTGTCCTATAATAATGTTGTTTCCTGTTTGTAAGTTCCACACTAGATTATTGAGAAAAAACTGCTCAATCTTACGAAAAATTCGCCAGATGGCAGATCCATGTGAGGCTCCAATCGAACTTTTCCTGAACCAATAAGTGATATCTCTATTGCCTATACATTTCATTTTTATGGCTCTGCTCCACAGACTGTCCCCAAATAGCCCTCTCCAAATCGATTTGCATAGCAGAGCCAAAATAAAGATCCGGATATCCATAATACCCCAGCCCCCCAACATCTTTGGAAGCGTTAGATTTGATAGCTTGGAGAGGTGAAATTTCCTTCTATCATTGCTTCCCCCCCATATAAAGTTTGCTATTAATTATTCAATTTATGAATTATACTTGCAGGAATAATAAATAAGTGGGCCCAATAAACCATTAGCTGAGCTAGCACTGATTGAGTGAGAATCATCCTACCAGCCGTTGATAAACATTTAAATTCCCATCCTGCTATCCGCTTGAAATAACGATCATAGATCCACATCCAGTCTATGTCTGAATATCCCGATGGTTTAAGGTAATAACCCAAATATTTCATGCCATCTCTAAATGACTTCGCTTCAATATTGAAAAGCCGAACAAGATATTCAATATTATCCATATTCACATCACCATGGAAAAAGGAAGACTTTGCCTCATTGATAATAAGACCTGTAGCTCTTTGAAATCTTTCCAATATTTCATGCAGGCAGCTCCAAGTATTCCAGCAAATCATAACAAAAATCAATATGTCATCCACAAATAAGTTATGAGAGAAATAGATACCCCTACAGATTTTTAGAGGGTGACATATACCCTCACTGACCGCCCTATTAATATGAAGACTTAAAGAGTCCATAACCAATATGAACAGAAGGGGAGAAAGAGAACATCCCTATCTGAGGCCCCTGGCAGCCGAGAAAAATGGGGATGGGGATCCGTTGACAAGAATGGCATATTTAACGTTTTCCACACAAGCCATTATCCAATTAGTGCACTGATTATTGAGGCCAATTTTGATAAGCAGGCATCTTATAAAACCCTAATCAAGGCAATCATAGGCCTTCTTAAGATCTATTTTCAGGATAGCCGCTTCAATTTTTTTTATGTGCATAGAGTGGAGGCATTCTTGAGTAATTGCGATAGCTTCCAATATATTCCTCCCCTTGAGGAATCCGTGCTATTCCTGGGACAAGTAGCTTGATAATATGTCTCTAATCCTTTCAGATATGATTTTGGAAATTATTTTGAAAATGGTGTTGCATAAAGAAATGGGACAAAAATCTGAGAAAGAAATAGGATTCTTCTTTTTTGGGATTAAGGCAATGAAAGTTGATGATATAATAGGATTAATTTTGCTTGAAATCCTAGATTCCTCTACCATACTCAAAAGGTCAAATTTTTTTATGAGAAAGTCGATCGACCAGCCATCCAGGCCCGGGCTTTTGTCCTTTTTAAATGACTTCATGACTGCCAAGAGCTCCTTCTCAGTCACATTAGCATATAATTGATCATTTTTATTCACATCAAACATGGTAGGAAAGGGGTCTATACCCTAGAGAATATCCTCAATCCTGCAGTCCCCATTGCTTTTGTAAGCATTCTGAAAATAGTTGACAGCCTCTTTCGTGATTGCTTCCTGAGTCATAAGCATGTTGCCCTCCGCATCATTTATCTCCCATATAGAATTTGTTTCACATCTTTTATTAGCAAACCTGTGAAAAAACTTCGTGTTCCTGTCACCCTCTTTTAACCAAATCACCCTGCTTTTCAGTCTCCAGGTAGCTTCTTCAATCTTCAGGAAATTTTTCTGCCTCCTTTCTAGTTCTCTGATACGGAAACGCATGTCCCACGATATATTGCATTCAACGATTTTCCCAGCCATGCTATTAAGCTCCTTATTTATCTCATGTAGACCTCTCCTGTTTGATAACTTCTTTTTATGTTGCCAATCTTTTACTTTCCTTCTGAGGGATTCAAGACGATTCAGGAAGGACACGGTATGAAAAGATTGATCAGGCATTGGATTAGAAGACCAAGACTCCTGAACCAACATGTTGAATTCAGTGTCCTCCAACCATACTCTGTTAAACTTGAAAGCATACCCCTGTCTACGACACTGAGATATCCATTGAAGTGTGATAGGTCTATGATCAGAGATGAAATTATTTATAATGATTGAAGATGGAAGCCCGAGTCGGGCTATCAGGCTGTCATGTATAAGGAATCTGTCAAGTCTTTTTGCAAGATATGAATTCCCTGACCTCCCATTATCCCAAGTAGGAGCCAGCGTAGATGGGCGGACATCCACAAAATTGAAACGGAGCATAACCTCGTTGATGATCCCACCCACTAGATCATTTTTGCGACCCCCGCCCCAAACTTCCTCATGGCACGTGGTATAGTTCAAGTCTCCAACTATCAATAAAGAATCTAAATCCATAAGCTTAGAATTTATGAACCGGGACCAGAATGAGAGACGATCCTTGTAAGGGGCATACACATTCAGAATATGCAAGCAACCAGAAATGCCACAGACTTTAACAAGTAGAAGGATGCTAGCAAAACCTCTGAATGCCTTAGTTGATATCCAAGCCGGATCCCATAGAACAGCTAGGCCCTCTGAGAGCCCACAAGCCCCTGTTGCTACAATGTGCCATGAAGGGAACATACGCTTGAAATATGCTATAGTGTCTGGACAACCATGCATTGTTTCTTGAATGAGAAGAATTTTTGAGGAAGATGAGAAGAAGAGTTCCTTAAGAGCAAGAAATTTAGGGCCCGCTCCCAGACCCCTTATATTCATAGAAAGGATATCGGTCATGAGGTCTTACCTTCAGGCATACCTGCTCTAAGAGGCCCATTAATAGCGAGATCAATAATTGGAATGTCTATCAGAGATGGATCATGATAGGAATTATTTGGTTTGTCCAAACATATGTTATGAATTTGATCTTTTCAAGTTTGCTTTTGTTGGAATCGGGTTATAAAATTTTGCTGAAACTGCAATTTTGCATTGTTAAAATTATTGTTTTTAATATAGGAATGTATCGAGCACCCTTTAATATCCCTCTTGCATCTTCACTTTGCAATGTTAACAATTGATATTTGCAATTGCATCAACCCAAAATCGTTGTTGCATCAACCCAAAATTATTGTCGCTGGATTTTAATAGTGTTCCATGGGGATGTGTCCCTTAAGGTGGGAGTATGCCCACAACATTTCCCACGCTTGGTTGAGGGGATGTTTGGAAACATTTTCCTATGTTTTTCTCAAAAGGGAAGGTCTGAGCATCCCCTCCCAAGAAGGGGATACCTGGGTGCTTCCCCTAAGATATTTTTACTAACAACCCATGAAAATAGAACAACAATAAGGGATAGTGTTTTGAGGAGTCTAGGAACTTGGTAATTAATGATAATATTCAATGCTTAAAAGGTAAGATAAAGGAGAATGACACTTTTCACTTTTACTTGAATTTTTAACATTTCCATTAATTATTTCAAAATGTTTGAGAGTGGTTTCAACCTCAGACTTCACGTGGGGAAAGTAGAATTTCCTATCCCATTCATAATTCGACAGAATTAACAGTTTTTAGAATTTTAGGATTAGTAGGATTATACAGTTTTTAGGATTTTAGGATTGGTAGGATTATAACATTTCCATTGGATTGCATAATGATGAATTTACATGTGATGAATTGTTATCGTTGCGATTTTATCACTATTACTTTTATATTTTATAATTTTAGAGATGAGACCCTGACCCATGTCGATCCCCATGAATTTCCCTAAAATTTGGGGGTGCTCCCACTTCTCCTTTGTGTCTCCCGGTTCCGGTGCTCCACTGTCCTGAAAACTTGGTAAACTTGGTAGAACAAAGCATTTCAGGTCAAAATCCTGTTATTTTGAGTGGCTGGAAAAGAGCAAATTCACAGAACGTTTAGACTACAGGTTTATAATGTAAGGAATCTAGGTTCTTTGTTCCAGCTTTCTCATTATTATTGTTAGTTGTTACTAATATACTTCTAGTGGACTTTTACCAAATTGGTTTCTTTCTATGGAGGTGCAGAGTATTATAGCTATCATCATCATGTAGGAGGACAAAGTCGAAGTGTTTTTGCCTCACTGTTAAAGTACTTGGATTAAGTGTAGAGGACCGAGAAAGTTAGCTACTACCTTTTTTCCCATAGAAAAAAACTTGATTTCTATTCCCAGGGAAAATTGAAATTACATTATTCAGCTGCTTTCATCACTATTCATAAAATACAAGACTCGGAGATCCTATCCTCCAGCGAATATAGTCCAAAAACCCCCGGGGAGTTAACAATTCTTGTCTCTACATAACCCAAAAATAAAATAACAGGCATAGAAAGCTATTTAAGAAATGTCCTAATAGGTACATTAAAAACCCTCCTAATATCATCGAACATGACCACCCTGCCTGCAACCTAAAGTGTGCAGAGTTACTCTGAGGAGAGTATAAATGAAAAGTAAACTAAAAGGAAGATAATAAAGCTTCCAAGACCAGACAGAAATTCGTAATTTTTTGTTTTAGATATTGAGGACTGAGGAGTATGAGATCCCCTTCTTGAATTCAACCACTTCTCGGGTTAAAATTGATCTTGATTCTTATCACACTTTACGAGCGAATTTATGATGTTAAATAGAAATATAACTGAAGAGATGGAGGATACCACCCACAACCAATGTTTGGTTTCTGTTTTTTTAGTTTAAAATGCTGTGTAATGATTTCATGTTTTGCTTGAAGTGCTTAACAGAGTTTTTATTTTTTTTTCGATGGCAACTTTTTGGCTTTTCCTTAAACTATCATTTCAACAGAGTCCGCTTTTGTGTTCATCCACCGTTACTCCTATCATAAGGAGTCAGCTTTTGATGGCAGATTTTTATTTTTACTTTTTGTTGATTTCGAGCTCGTGAATCTCAGGGCTTAAACATGGCTCTGTGCTCATTGTGACTAGATTCAATGGTGGGCTACAGAAGATCCAATGTCACCTGCTTTTTATTTCGAGAAACTGACCTGCCAGTGGTTGTCTGAAATTATGTTTTTTGTTAAGGTTCTTGAACAAACTATAGGGGAAGCAAATGAATCTAAGAAAGATTATGATAATGGAGCAGGTATAGTTAGGCTTGTAAAAGTATTTGGAGTCTTGGTAGATCAGGACAGATGCTGCTTTCATTCATTGTTTGTCCTTACTTGTGTGTTTCATATATCTAGATGGTACAGCCGTAGTACCTTTAATTGGATCTGTAACGCAAGATTAGTAATTTGAATTCGGGAAAAAGGTGTGGTGTGGTGTTGCAAATTTTGGAGAAGAGAGGGAACATCCTGATTTTCTTTGAAATGCAAGACCATTTTTTCTCATGGATTTGTAATAAGAATTGATTATGGTTTGTTTTATAATAATAATCATTTAATTTTAAGCTAATAGCCTAGTAAAATGCCAATTTGTGTTGTAAGAGATGAGGGACTTTATCTATGCAGTGACTTCATTGCTTAGTTTATGGAGGTTTATATACTCTTTTTTTGTATTTGGACCGATGGTCTTCAAGGAGGAAACACATGCTCTTAACTCTTAGGCTTATTCATGTTGTATATTTGTTATCAACATAATTAGTTAATGTATTGCTGATTTATTCAGAATTGCAGCATAATAAAGATTCTATATGTTAGCACACCATATCTATTCTTGGTTGCTGCTCTATTTTTTAAACAACCAGTATCACTGATATATCAAAGTCTATTCAACATTGTGGGTATTGTAAGAACAAATTTTCTCGTTTTTGTGTGATTAATGGGTTCTATAGCCTTGGAAAATTTGGGTTTACCCCTTAATTTTTAATAAAACTTGAAAATGTTCAAAAATTGGATTTAAACCATGTAAAATAGGGTTAAATAACATTTGGTTAAAGGGTGAACATATCCCCTAACAGGTGTGTCAGATGTACAACCATCATTTATCCAACCCCCCCAACATGGGCACTACATAATAGGAAGGGGGCGGGGGTTGAAATCGATATTGCTTGGTATATTGCTTAGAGTATGTGTCAGTTGACTATTGGGCCTGTGCCCCCTTGACTTTGTCAAAATTGCTAAGGGACCCCTCGAAACTGCCAAGGTTGATGAGGGATGATGTCATGGCGCACTATGATTGGAGGATATGACAACCAACTTGATAGGTGACAGGGTTGCTTTTACAATATAGTCATGTAGCATTATGGAATGACATGGAAACTCACTAGACAGTCGACATGGCAAGTGATGTGGAGCATGACATTAGCATGATGTATGGTGACATGAACTCAAAAGGTTGAGACATTAATTTCCAACTCGTGTTTTCAATGAATAGGAAGTTGCCACATACTCTAGAAGGTTCAAAAGCAAGAGTAAAAGTGGGAAACTTAATTGAAAACCCCACATTTGTATTTTTCTGTAGACGAGGAAGGTGCCAGACAAAGATGACGATAAAAAAAAACTGTTTAAAAGGTTGATTCTAGGTGCCAAGTCAACATTCCAATATTAGTTATCCATTACTTGATTCCGAGTATTTGTTCTATCTGTCCTATTTTGTTTTTTATAAGGAAAATGAAGAAACTAAGCTCTGGAACCATTTGAACTCCCCGCACACCAACCCCTAAGGAAATGAGTCTCATAGACAAAGGCGATGATGTCTATGCGGTTCTAATTTTTTAATTTGACCTTTATAACCTCCATAAGTAAGCTTATACTAGCTTCAATAACTTGTGCTACATTTCCATGGTTGGGAATCTTACCTAGCTAAATTTATAGTTTAGCAAACATTCCAATTTCTTGAATTTATGATGCGGCATTCCAAAAATTATGTGTCTAGCAAGCAAGTTGTTATTTCATGAAATGACCTCATTCTTAAATAAACCCTAATTCCATTTTTTGAATGCTTAAGTTAGTTGTGTTTCATGGTGCCAAATCAGTGCAAGAAGAAGAATTAATATTACAAGATGAATTTTCCATTGAGAACGATAATATTTTGATTCAATCCTTCCTTGCTTATGGTGCCATTGTTCCTGAAATTCCACCACCTTGTAATACCACTATGTTTTATGAAATCTCAAGACAGGTCATTACTATGATTTGTTCTTTATTAGGATGTGATAATAACTAGGTGGTTGATGAGTCAATTCTAGGTTTTATGCAGGCACTTTGTCCCAATAATAGACCTTTGATAAGACTTGATTATAGTTGATATTTGATAGAGTCGATAAATCTTCAATTTGTCCAATTTACTGTCATGACGGGTGTCCAATTTAGCATATTTTCAACACCTGTTTGTAACCTTTTTGATATCATTCTTCCACTTTCCATCATCTCTTTATTCACTTCTTATCCACTATCACACCATTCTTGGCATAGGTATGACTAATCTCTCTTTTGCCACTTTTGTACTTGTTCTTAAGCATTATGTTGTGAAAATGTCATCTTTCATGCTAATATTGGTAAACATGAACAAAAGGACATGGCTGCAACTCCTCCACATGGCTACAACCCCTCCATGTGGATGCAAATCCTCCACATTGCTGCAATTAGAATTGTAATTCCACAACAGGTGCTACAACTCCACGAGCTACAATGGGTGGAGTGTTGCAGTTGTCTTCCATCCCATTGTTGCAACTTTTCTACATTGTTGCAACTCTGGTTTGATCACTGAAAGGGATGCTACAAATCGCTAGGACCAATGATGCTGCTGCAACTCATGAGTACCTTGATGTTGCATTGCTGCAACTACTGTTGGCGCAACTCTGACACATTATGATAGCTTGAAAATCAATGCTCCAGTTGTACAACCAACATGTGTTTCTTATTATGGGAGACAACAAAGGAAAGTGGGTTACCAATCATCAAGGATAACTCAACTGCCAATGACGCCTAGCTGATCAAAGCCAACTTTTGCCCAAATCATACCAAATTTGAATGTATAGTTGTAACAGGATGTGCCACCTGATTTTCTCAAGCTGGTTGTCCAAGCTATCACCCAATTTATACATTAGTATTTTTGTATAAATACCTAGCTTCCTTCAAAGTTTGGGGATGAGAAGAAAGAGATAAATTATTGTTGACTATTGTACAATTTATTGTTGTTGTACTAGAAAGACTCTTTTGTTCCATTCGTTCGATGCTTATCTTGTGATTGATTGAAGGTTTTCCAGTACCTTGTCTATGGAGGTAGGGCTGCCTCCTTAACTTGGTACTACTAGGTAGTTTTAATAGGTAGCCTAGTATTTATCATTCTAGTTAATTACAACTACTTTATATCGCTGCTACTTGATTTACATTCCCTTATAATTTTGTTAATTTCTTTTTGCTACAATTCACAATTTCCTTTCATTACAAGTCATAATTTCCTTTGCTGCAACACAATTAATTTCCTTTTGCTACGATTATGATATTTGTCACCACTATAATTACATTACTTGTTGCTCCGAGTTCATGTTATGTCATTCAAGGCTCTAATCATGTGATTACCGATTGACTAACGAATTTTCTTGTTTTCGATTAGCCTAGTTGTTGGTGCAACTCACCTGTAGCTTATATTTACTCTATTTTCAACGATAACTTGTAATTGAGAATTGTGTGATGTTTGAATATTGTTTATGAGCTGTTTTCTCATCATACATTACGTCCTAGGCACGTGCCACTACATCTTTGTTACAACGAACCAAGAACATCATTATACTGTAATAGGTTACTCTTAGTAACTGGCATGTTTCCTTTTCTACAAGCGTGATTTACTTTTCTTGAATTTATTTTCCTACAAATGTGGTGTGATTTGTTTTATTAGTGACCTATAAAAGCATTTATATCTTGAACTATGACAATCATTATATTATTACAATTTCATGACACCTAACATTAGGGAATTTAGACTTCTGTGATCCATAACAATGTTTAGAGAGTTTTCAGCGAAATCACATAAACCATCTTTTGTCGACGCGTTTCGAACCAACCAGTGTGGTTCATCGTCAGAACAAGTTGAATAACCAATCCAGCTTCACTTGTTAAATAGAATGTGCAGAGACTCCAACGGCTATATTGCCAACGACTAATTTTGACCTAATGACCCAAGTCAAACCACTAACATTCTTGTTTTATTTAATTTATTATTTTTCGAAATAAGCTAAATTAGGTAAATAATATTAAAAGAATTCATTTGTTAATTTAGCTAATTTTATTTGTTTATTAATAGATGTATATGTATATCTAAAAACGAATAATATGTAATTCTTATTTATCATTTCTAGATTAGCTAAATCAGGTAAATTATATAATAAAAGAATCTTATATGTTAATTTAACTAAATGTATTTGTTTATTAATAATATATAAATTATTTAATTATAATGGTCCATTAATAAATTATATCAAATTTCATTATAATAATTTATATTTATCAAATAATCTATATTTATTAATTATTTTATTAATCCAAATATTATTAAGTACCCTAGTCAAACAAATAGTATTCTTGTTATATTAAATTACTGTTATTTATGTGATTTCGCCGAAAACTCTCTAGACACCTAACATATTACACTTGCATAGATCATTGTGCACCGCAGTTTGCAAGTTCCAAATGAACCTCAAATTGACAATTTAAATACATAACTGCCCAATTTCTCATTAAGATAATTAAAAGTGATTGAAATGCCCATAAATTTTGGCGCTGTTGTTAGGTAATTACCAATAGTACAATTAATTTTGTGTTGATTTTTGATTTCAAGACTTGATTATTTTGACCTTTTATTTTTTGGTATGATTTGTTAGATGTCTAGGAGTAGGGACCAACTTGGTAGATTTTTCAAGAAACACCCCATACTAGCATTGTAGGACATTCACAAGAGGGAAATGAACAAGGTCAGGCAAAATAATTGACAACAACAACAAGATCCCTTGCCAAGAATAGGCCCAGACCTTCTATAATACAAAAATCTACAGAACAATTTGGAGTTGAACAAATCTCTAGCACAACAATAGATTTGATTTTGGATAATTGAGCTTTCTAGCTCTTTGGGCAAAGCTTTTTGGAGAATGAACAATACCTTCCTAAAAACCAGTTCGGTGATCAGAACCCTCTACAAAGTGAATCGTGTCCTTTTGAGGAGTACTACCCAAAAATAAAGAGCTTTCCTAAATCTCTAAAAGCACCTTCAAAAGCAGAGAATACTCCTTAGAAGAAATGGAAAATCAGTCTGTCAAGGAAGAATCTGACTCCTTCAGATTCCCATCATGAAAATCAAATCGACTGCTAAAATGAAGAACAACCCTCACTTTGCACTGTTGAAATTCCATGGTCGCTCTAAGCAAGACGCTGATACCTTCATTTTTGAGTTTGATGTCCTATGTCAAAGCTACGATTATGTAACTGACGCTAAAAAACTGAAGCCCTTCCTCTCCACATTGAAAGATGCAACATTATGTTGGTTCATGGGCCTCAACCAAGGTAGTATTGGTTCTTGGGAGAAGATGAAGCATACATTCTTGACAAAATATCAAGATTATTGTAAAGCCATGGAAATGAGAGAAGATGTCTTTAGAATGAATTAAGAGGAATATGAGAGTCTTGAGGTTTATGTTGAGATATTTAACTACATTTGTGTAAAACAAGGCAAGAAGACTTAACTCCTGGGACAAGACAAGTTATGTTATTATGAGGAATTTGAGATGAGTGCATGGGCCTCCTCAACTTATCGTGTGGAGATGTCTCTCAGCTGGAATACAATAACATCATATAACTCTGTTAGAGATATACTTGAGGAGCATCCAAAGAAGGAAAAGGACCACGAGAGATGATGACAAGATATACAGAGGCTGCTACAAATGGAGTCACCAGAGTCGAGTTAGGGAACTTATTGGAAAACTTCAAAACTAACCTGCTTAGTTTCTTGGGTTCTCAATTGGATTTATTGAAGACTAAGAAGGAGGAGGAGGAAGCAAAAGTGGCTCTAGATATCTTCTATCTAAAATGCAGAAAGAGACATCCACATAGGGCATGCAGAGTAAATTAGGTAGAGATTCATGCTATATGCAAGAATAACTATAATATTGGTAATTACCAATCTTACCCTATTTTAAGGTTGTATATGAAGAAGCGAAAGAGCAAGAACAACTATACTTCATTGCTCCAAAGAAACTGTGACAACCCGAATCATCAGGTATGGTCAAAGACTAGTCTCAGTTTTATAATAATTCATATTGGAGTAACCTTGTTACGTAATACACCTCAAAACCATGACATTTGCCAACATAATCATGGGCTTCTCCTCCCCCAAACCAGATTTGGAAACTAGAGTGGAGGAATCCCACCTATGGAGGACCCCAACAAGCTGTTGTACAACCTCCTTCACAACTCCTCCCTTCTCCACACTTGCAAGTGCCCACATTTGACCCTCCTAGACCTCAAATGCTTGCAAAACCATTCCCTAACTTGAATAATGGTGGGGCAACTCAACCTGCACAAGTTGCAACCACCTATTCTACTTACTCTATCCCCTGCATAGATTGTTATGATATTCATCTACTATTTGGGAGGAACCTAACCAATAATCAACCTCAAGTTCATATTGAAGATCTAAACAAAGAGGCATGGAATGAAGAATGAAGACACAAATCAACTTCAAAACCTTAACCTCTTGAACCCCCTACTTTACCTTACCTTGAAATATTGAGCCAAGAAAAGCCTACTGTTCAACCTAAATTTGATCTCTTGGGGGAACTTAGAAATGCGTGTAAATATATCATTGCTCCAAGCCATCAAATATGTGCCTATTTATTCTAAAGCAATCAGGGAACTTTGTTTGAGGAAACTTGGGATAAAGAAGAAAGACCCCTAGACTGTCCATGTTATGGGAAAACTGTCATAGCTATTGATGGGTGAGGTGCTATCCACCAAGTATTATGACCAGTGCTACTTGGGAGCGGGAGCGACATTTTCAGAAGCTCCCGGTTTGGGAGCGAATCTCGGA